>MU839469.1:0-259582 GCA_030685255.1 Podospora conica | reverse complement strand
TAAATACATGAGTTGCGTGGAGTCTTGCCGACTCGCGCCGTCTCACATGCTGCGATTGCCCTTGGGGGTGGCACGAGGCCCCATGCCCCAACTCAGTAAGTAATATCGTTAATCTTAACGCGGTTTATAAGGGAGATAAACTCGGTAATAAAGTTTATAAAATTAAAAAAGTCGTCCTTTTAGGCGAGAAGGGTAAGTTTCTTCTCGGCGTCCGCGGTAATATCGAAGTTACGGTAAGTAACGTTAAAGACTTTTAAAAGCTCGGCGTTAAAGGGTTACTTTTATTAAGTAAGGTCCCCTTCGTTATTAAAAATAATATCGAGGCTAATTTAAATACTTTAATAGATAAAGCCGGAAAGTAGGCTAGCGATATAAAGGATTTTTTAAAACTCCGAAGGGAATTCCTAGGAGTCCTAAACCTATTAGATCTTAATCTTAAAACGTTAGTTCTCGTAAGTAATATTACGCTTTATCGTATCCTTATCGCTAACGTTAAACGCCTTAAGGTCTTTAGCGAGGGACTTCTTAAAGGTAGTACTATAATTATTTAAGGCGGTAGCTATAACTTAAGATTAAGTATTAACTTATACTTAAAGGTTATTATAGTAGGAGCGGAGGTATAAGTTCTCGGCCGTTTTAAGGGCGTTAACGGTATAAAGGTTACTAAAGATATTATATATCGAAGTAATTATATACTTAGTTATCGATTAAGCTTCTTATACTACCGAGCCGAGGACTATATTAGTAAGGTAATCGCGGATAAAAAGCGATTAATCGTAAATAGTAAGGATATTTATATACTCGGTAACTATAAAGGTTATCGTAAGGTAACTAATAACGATTAAGATCTTTATAACCTTTTCTATAATAAGGCTAAGGTTATCGAGTTTATACTTAAATTAAGTTAAAGGGGGGAAGATAATTTAATTATCCTTACTCTTTTACTAAAAGGGGTTAAGGTTAGTTATAATAATAAAGTTAAATATTAAATAAAAAGTAAAAGCGAAAGTAGTAAAGTTAGAAAAAAAGGGTATCTTTACTTATAGTCTTACTTATTTAACGGGGTATAAATATTACTATAATAGATCGTATAAAATAAAGGAAGGGTTCGTTATTAATATCGGGGATCGGTTAATTAGCGCGGGGTTAGTCGGGGGCGGGGGTACGAATATAAGGATTTTCGCGGTTAGGGATCGAGGATTTTTAAGGTCGAGGATCGGAGATCGAGGCGGAGGTCGCGTAATTCGGCGCGGGGTTCGTTAGATTAATCGAGGCGAAGACGAGAGGCTATTCGTAGATAGTAAGGCTATAGGAATAGGTCGAATAAACTATTACGGCGTAAGGGTAGCGTACTATAGGGGTTAGGTTAGATAACTATTGTTCGACGAGGGGTCGGAAGTCTAGGGCGCGAGGGCCGCGAGAGGTAAGCTCTCGAGGCGTAGGCTAACTCCCGACTACGTAACCTAGCGTTACCTAACCTAGGTTATATAACTATATAACTATAGATACTATAACTAAGGAGTAGGTAAAGCCTGTGATAGTGGATGCTGTATATGGCGCTAAGTTGACCGTTGTCGCGGAAATTCGAAGTCTTAAGGGGTGATTAGGCTGGTCTATGCCTTCTGTTCTCTTATCTGGTAGAGATATAGGAAAGAGCCTAGAACTAGCTCCACTTTAGGGTAAGAACAAATAAAGAACATGTTAAACGGAAAGTTTACCTATCGAATACGAATAAGAAGTCTGATCCCGGTTGTAGGTTAAAAATGTATTTGCCGGCTGACCAGCTGGTTTCGCGTGGTAGCGGTTAAGAAGTCGACTACGTTATCTGGCAAAAGTGATACCAGCTTTCAGTAACAATTCACGCCCCCCCGCCGGCTATGTCCAGCCTAGGATCCACCCCTTAGAATATTCTTGGCTACCTAGTCGCTCCGAAGGCAGTGGTCTAGTGTCGGGAAATTTTAAGGGAGCCTTCGAGTGTATGAAATTTAACGAAAGGTATTACTTAGTGTATGAAAAAGTGAAATGATAACCTTTCCTATTTAGGTTAGATTAGTAGCCCGTACGTTATAGAGGGTTAGGGTTATATATAGTGGAAAAAAGCTAGCCTAATTCCAGCCTAACTTGCCTTCCGCGACTCTAAGACTCGTAAGATACGCCCTAGCCAGATCGATCTCGATAAGCGCTAATTCTTCTATTTCTACTACTTTCGCCTTTTTCCACCTTTTTCTTACCCTACTACGCCTATCTACACACCCTAGAACACTACAAATCCCTATTTTCCGTACATCTCGATCGCTATTATAGCTTTATCTTCTTCTACCCCCGTACCTATAACTCCGACTACCGCCGAGTCTATTCTGGCGCTTCCTACGGATAAGGTTAATCGGTAATTCGAAGAGTCGACGAGCGCTAGCTTTAAAGGCGTACGTAAGACCTACAAATAATACGTAAAGACTATAGCCGCGAACATTAAACGCCAGCGCGACTACCTCGTCGGATGCTATACCTACCTTACTAGACGACCGGCGTCTTAGAACCTTACCCTCCTTTTATTTAATTTCCGGCCTAACGCTCCTAACTTTTAGTAAAGGGTAATAAGAGCCGCCGCCGTAGCTATTTTCGTAGGGGGGCTACCTTTCGGTATCTTCGAGACGGAGGAGATAAAGCTACTTATCTTAATCCTTAATAATGCTTAGTCCCCCTTTACGCGCGGTACCGTCGTCTCTCGCCTTCCGATCGTCTAGAACGAACTATAAGCCTAAGTCCTCGATTTAGTAAAAGCCTCGACCTATATTAACCTTATCCTCGACGGTTCCGACGATTAGACTAGCCGCCGAATAGTTAATATCTCGATCTAGATCCCTAACTACTACGCGCTTTATTAGCGCTCCGTCGATATAAAGGCCGATACCTACTCCGCCGAGGGTACGGTCGCTTTTACTACGCCTATCTTTAAGACTATCGTATAGGGGGACTTTACTAAGATTAACGCCGTTGTTACCGATACTAACGCTACGATACGACTCTTCTATTAAAAGATACGGTAAGTACCTAGGTTTAGCTACGTCTTCTTTAACCTTTATAACTCTTACGGCCTATAATTACTGGTAAAGGATATTTCCGGTATAGTACGATAGGATAAGGTCTTTATTAACGCTAGTAAGGTCGTTACCTTCTTTAAGAAAGTAAGACTCTATCTCGCTTAACTACGAGGCTTTTAACTTGCTAGCCTACTATAGAAAGAGAAGGCGTTAATTACTAGCGTGATTATAAGATAGGGAACTTAAATTACCGCTATCTAGTCGCTTCTAGTAAGTAAGGACGCCCTTCTAGTATAAGTCCGCGACCCCGTTATTAAGGCCGACGAAGTTAAGTAGGCTAGCCTCCGTAAGATTACGGCTTTAGTACGCGACTATACCGGATTCTAGTACGAGATAGAACTTTTAAAAGCTATCTTGCTCCCTATCTATTAAGCGTAGAAAACCTCCGAGGCCGAGTAATCGTACGTCGGTTATACTCTCCAGCTCTAGAAAACGATTAAGAAGCGATAGCGCGACTTATAAGCCGACGCCGAATATAACGAGGTGTAGTGGAGGCCCCTGTTTAGTACCCTATAGGCGCGTACGGCTACTTAAACCCTAGATATCTATTTCGTAAGATAGTGCCTCTAGCCGGAGACCGTCGGCTACTAACTACCGCCTTATTATCTAATACGGACCGAGGCCTTCCTTAAGGAAAATTATACTATAGAAGTATAGCCTAGTATCCTTAGGGACTTCTACGATTTTAGAGTAAGGGAGGGCTAGTATTTTAGACTACATAGCGATATGTTTTTAAAGGGGGTAAAACCTTACGCTACCTGGCTTCGGCTTAGTAATCTGGGGATCGTACTAGCTTACTTAGTACGCCGGACTTTCAGTACCCTAGCTAATTCCGTACCTTCTGAGCGGTCCTTTTCTGCTACTAATTTCCTCCACTCTAAGACTTGGAATCGCCTTACGGCGGAGAACGCTGATTACAGCGCCTTCGTCTATATTAACGGTCGAGTGCTGGCGCGCCTTGAGGCGGCGTAGAAAGAGAGCCCTTTGGAGAGGCCGGTAATAGTGGCTAATAAGTAGGAGACTACCTCCATAGAAGATTTGCTGGAAATGGAGGATGTGTTCCAGGCCTCGTTGGATCAAGAGGGTGGCGATGGTAAGGATTTCGGTAAAGGGTAAGATGTTATTGTTGTACGAGGCTGATAGGTAGGGTCGTCCGAGATCTTCGTTTTTCCTACTACGAGGGGGGGGGTGATGGATATCTTGCCCGGGCACTTCCGCATATACAAAACCCTAACCCCCTATTTCAGGGTTTTTTAATTTCAGACATGGCTGGCCTTGTATGAAAGTGGCTTGAAATATTTCATGAAATTCGGAAATGAAATTTTCAATTTCCCATCACTGAGTGGTCAGTTAAAGAACAACCATGGCCCTGCCCCCGACACTGCAGAGCCCAGAATCCACCCCCCAGCACGCCATCGCCCTTAAGAGTCCTCCTCCTCCTCCACCTGCTCCGAACAGAGCGAAAACATCCACCCCTGCTCCCAACACAAGCCCAGGAGCGCCTTCTGCAGTCTCCCGCGGAACGACTCAGAATGGACCCCCTCCCTAAACGACGGCGACACCCTGATCACCGTAATGAGCGTCTCCACCACCGCCTGGATGGGCACAGCGTTCTCCCCCTCCATCAACTCCCGAATATCCGAAATCTGATCGACCTTGTCCTTCAGAGACGCCTGGAGACGGGCGACCTCCTCTTTCAGATCCTCGACCTCCTTCTCCTTCGCGGCCAGGGCCTGGGTCGTCTCGATGTCCGCCGCCATCATGCGGGCTATCGATTCCCCGAGGGTTGTGAGCTCGACGGCTTTGTGCTCCATCGCGAGGAACTGCTGGCGGCGGAACTGGTACTTTTTCTCGGTCGTGTCGAGGAGGAGGGTGGTTTCCAGGTACTTGATGGCCAGTTGCTTGTTTGTCACTTCGAGGCGGGCGACTTGGGCCTGGAGATTGCCGGCTTCAAGCTCCTGGCCGCTGTCCCGAGCGGACGGGCCGGTTTTAAGCATGTCGACGGCGGTTTCCAGGGCGTCTACCAAGTGGGAGGTTTCATGCCAGGTCGCGGGATGATCGGGTTGGTGAGATGACGCCGCGGCGACGCGAGTTTCATTGTGCGGTTCTGACATTGCGGATGGTGTTGAGTGAGAAGATGGGGCTTTGGGGAGGTGTGGTGTTGGGAACGGAAATTAATTGTAGATGCCGGGGCTTTGGATGATTAAATGCAGATTCTGTCCTGGAACTTTCATAGGTCACTGAGGCTGGATAGAACCGAGGCCCTCGGAAACAGGCAAGGAAGGCATTTCATATGTCTCTGGCTAGCCTTGAAGCCTGGGCAATCTGGACGCAGAAAGTCGTGGAACTGAACTGAGGCGCGAGGGAGAGAAATCTCGTCTTTCATCACAGCAACCTGATGAATACAAGTACAAGGAGTCATGAAAAGGAGGCCTGACGGAAGGGGACCGCGAGACGTCTTCGGACAGTCCACAGCTAGATGGCGCGTCTCGCCAGGGAAGACGGTCGGATGGCCTATGAGGTTGAGAGTGCCGGCAAATTTCATCCGCATCAACCTATAGCTCTCGTTGTTCTGGCCCTCGGTGTCAACCTAAGAGCCGCAGTCGGCACCTGGGGCGGTTAGGTTGAGAGCTTTCCTCCAATCTTTGCAGATAGACAGCGTCAACCCCGTCAACCATTGAATTCTTGCTCGAAGAGCGCAGTCGCAGTGTAGGCACCCCATCACTGCTGTTTCCCTTGGCTACTATCCCCACACACGTTGGACGCTCTACCCTTTGTGGGAGGTGGACCGTTGGGGGCGCCGTCAATTGCAGTTCAATGGAAGCTAGCATCGCCATCTTCGCCAACACAGGCGCCAGTTCAGCGCTCGCGAGTCCAACTCGAGAGCTTATTTCAGCTAAAAGAAAGGAAAAAGATATAGACAAAAAGACAGACCCCGGAGCCGCAGTGAATCGAACACTGGACCTTTCTCACCTTCTTGATAAAACTAACCCTCACGGGTCAGTAAACCCCTAGGGGATGAACACCGCACCCAAGGATGGAAAGTTTAATCAGGTGAGACGTACTACCACTGTACCACAGCCCCTTCAGTATTAATTGATGACAATCAGTTCTTGCGATCTCCCCTATGATAGACACCGCTCCTTCCCCCCCCCACCCCAGAAAAGACCACTTCAAAGCCCATGTCATCCCCCCTTTCAACATTCACCCCGAGAGGGCTCGAGTCGCCGCATCAGCCTGGTCCCTCCGCCAGCGCGCAACATCATCACCATACCTTCGCCTACGAGATTCAGCTCGTCTTCAGCGCTCCAGTCGACCCACGAGAGAGCCATCAAGCCGTTCCGCACGTCATGCAGCTCCAGGCAGTCAATCTACCCTCAGGCTCGGGATTCCACCTCCGTCCCCGCCGTTGAGTCGCCCCCCAAGATCACATCCCAGTACCATACCTTCGTCCACAAGATTCGGTTCGTCTCCGGCGCTCTACCTAGTCACCCAGTTCCCTCAGTGACCTTCTAAATCGAGCCCACCAGAGAGCTGTCACGTCAGCTCAGCGCAATCGAACACCTCCAAGATTCCATCGCCAGCGCGCTGTCCGCACTGCTCAGTCGCTCCGCCAGCACACAATATCCAGCTCAGCTAGGAGTTCCAGCGCGCAAGCAAAAGATTCATCACCACCACGCCGTCCATAAGAGTCCGTTCCTCTGTTGCCAGACCTTCGAGGCCGTCGAATCCGCCCGTCACATCAGTCAGCGCAATCAAGCACTTCCGAGTTCCACCTCGAGAGCAGCGTCTTCACAGATCAATCGCCCCTCCAACACGCCAAGGTCCAACTTGGCCAGCATCAATCATCATCATCAGTTCGCCTCCAGCGCTCCAGCAGCCCCCGACACAGGACAAGTACCCACCCCTGTGCCTCCATTTCGTTGCTGTGTCGCCCGGCTCGGGCCCGCCTCACGTCTCGGTGCCTCCGTCCTCCTGGCGCCCGCCCCTGTGGGACGCTCTCCCGGCGTCTCCCACCCGGCCAGTGCCCGTGTTCTTCGAAGCATCACACCACGGTACCGTTCCTCGGTACAGAGGACGGGGTTTCTGGGCTTGCCCTAATGCGTTTGTGGTGTGGAAGGGTCACTTGGGCTCCCTCGTGTCATCCGCGTCTCAACATTACCCACAGAGTATGGAACAGATCATGAAATATCCGAAAACATCGTACACTCCAGCCCTGGTTTGTTTGTTCGCGAGACCTCTTGCCAAGGAAGCAATACCTACATGGGAAGAGTAGACGCCTCCGGTTCTGTCTACAGGACGTAGTCGGCAGAGAAATAGGTGTCCGGCTCCAACTTAGGGCCTCTATTAGCGGTTCCTGGCCTTGGCTAGTACTAAGAATCTCGGATGTCTCGCGCCACCAAACAAACCAGTATTGCACTGTAAATTCGTATCCCAAGTGTCGCCCCCATCCGTAAATGGAATGCAATGCTACACCCGTTTCATCACAATCTCGTTCACTCATATCCAATCCATCTCCCCCTCATCATGCCAACTCCCATACATTTCACGCCTCGACCTCCCTCCTCCTAAACTCAACCATCGGCCCATCCTTCAAGCTCGTAAATGTATCCACCAACTGAAACTCCCCCTCGCGATGCCTCCCCCACTCCCTCCCCCTCCCTCCCTCGCCCGGATCCCGCACCCCCACCGCCTTCCTCACATCATACAACCACAGCGTCCGCGCCAGGGTAATCGTCATCTCGATGTACGCCAGTCCCTTGCCGATGCACCCCCTGGGCCCGATCGAGAACGGACAAAACGCACTCTGCGCCAGCGCCACATCCCCTTCATCGAGCCAGCGCTCGGGTCGGTACGAAAACGGATCTGGGTAGTACGCGGCGTTGTGGTGGATCGTGTAGTGCGGTGTGCCGACGACGATGCCCGCGGGGATGACGTGTCCGTCGATGGTGATGCCGCCGGCGAGGACCTCGCGCGGGAGGAGGCCGCCGACCGAAGGCGAGAGGCGCATGGCCTCGTCAATGCAAGCGCGGAGATAGGTGAGCGAGGCAAGGGCGGGGCCTTGGTGGATGGCTTCAGCGTCGGGGAACCTGGAGCGGATCTCGTCCGTGACCTTGGTGAGGGCGGCGGGGTGGCGGACGAGGTAGAAGAGGGTGGCGGCCATGGCGGTCGAGGTGGTGTCGGAGCCGGCGATGATGCTGGTCGGGGTTAGCTGGGGATGTGTGGTAGGAGGAGGGCGGGCTTACAGGAGGTTGGACTCGCCCCACAGCTCGGGGGTGGTGAAGCCCTGGCCGGTTTCGGGGTCGCGGGCTTTGAGGAGGTGGTAGAAGAAGTCGCGGCGGTCCGTCTCGTCGCCGAGGGCTGTTCTTTGGGTGAGCTGGCCTCGGCTGTACGCCATGTACTGAGCTCGGCCGGCGGCGATTTTCCTGAAGATGACCTTGTCGAGGCTGAGCTTGTCGACAATGGGCATGGTTCCGCACTTGGAGAGGTCAGTCATCTTGTCGCCAGCGTCGGTGTCTTGTAGCTTACAATCAAGTGTCGCTGTGCGGCAACGCCGACAAGATCCACGGCGTACCGGTTGTCCGGTCGGTCGAGCATGTGGAAGGCCTTGCCAAAGCAGAGATCACCCAGAATGTCCATGGCCAGCCAGTTGCACCAGTCGGCCATGTTCTTGGGCGCGGACCATCCCTTCTTCTCGTCGACGACACGGCCGAGGTCACCAATGGCATCGCAAAAGGTACGGATGTTGGACAGGATGTAGCGCTCTACCTCCTTGATGGCGCTGTCGGAAAAGGCGTGGGAAAGCACCCGGCGCTTGCGGGCGTGGACATCCTTGTCGCGTGTGTTATGGGTATTCGGGGCAGGGTGCACAAAGGCATCGTAGAACTCGGACTTGCGGACATTGGCCTTGAAGCCGTAGATGTCCTTGAGGGCCGTGTTGGAGTTGACCGATAGCGAGTTCGGGCCGAAGCGGACGAACTTGCCGTACGTCTCGTGCATGCGCCAGAACTCGAGATGGCGGTCGCCCTTCCAGGCATGGTAAAGCATGTAGCCATCCGTGAGTTTGGCGAGAAAGGGGCCGGGATATTTGGCCAAGGGGTGAAAGAAGAGTCGGTAGACGACGAGAATCGCAGTCTGACAACCAATCAGCCGCTGAAGACATCGAACAGATTAAATAGAGCAGACATCAAGCACGTACATATGCGAGCCCGGCTACAGCCAGGGCTCCTATCCAAAGTTGAAGATGGGCGGCGTGGAACGCCATGGTCGTGGTGATGATGAGGGAAAGATGCGCGCCTGTGACAGAGGGGAATGTCCAGACATGTCACCTATTTGAGTTCCCGAGACACGACAAAGGCCCCCGGATGACAGGGCCCGATTTACGCTCCGTCATCATCGCCGGCCTGTCAGGGGAACGTCGACGGGCTGTCAAAGAGACGTTGCTCGGGCGGTTGTGCACACAGTGCCAACCCTCGGCTTGCGGCGGCTCAAGACGGCCGGCCACGACGGCTATCGGGCTTATCGCTCGACCGCGGCGATGATGATGTCGATGGACATTCCTCATTCGGCCACCACCGACGCGCTGACTGGCGGAGGTCAGCTGGGCTGTGGGTGGAGTTTCGGCATGGCTGCCAGAAGAGAGCCGGTGGAGATGTTGACCTGCACCTCGCACAGGGAATCCGGGTTGCGCGGAAGTG
This sequence comes from Podospora conica, assembly GCA_030685255.1. Classification (NCBI taxonomy): domain Eukaryota; kingdom Fungi; phylum Ascomycota; class Sordariomycetes; order Sordariales; family Podosporaceae; genus Podospora; species Podospora conica. The sequence continues at coordinate 249,783 of MU839469.1, read as the reverse complement.
CCTGCATCCTGGCAGGAGACGCTGGCGGCCACTCATCACGGCCCTGGGGGACCACGGCACCAAGCAGCGCTAGGATCGTCGGCAACACACGGTTTCGCGCGGTCTCCAAGCCAGATGTCGAGATCCGAGTCCACAGTGCGGAACCGGCTCTGTCGAGGCCATCTCGGCCATGATGGCGGAACCTGAGCGGTCTGTCCAACGTGCGACGTCAGAGGCCAAGGCGTGGGAGAGTTGGGGTCGATCATCGACGATGGTATCCGTATGGGGTACATAACCGAGGGGTTCTCCGCGTGTTCGTTTTGACCTCTTGGGGGATGCGAAGTGGTGCCATTGGGAGGGAGGGAGGTTCGAGAATTCGAGATTGACGAGAAAGAGAGAAGATGAAAACCGCCAGAATCCAATTGAGCATGGGGTCTGGGGGAAAAGGCTTGTATGATCCAGTCCTTCGGAGGACCTCGTGTGTCAAATTGACTGCAGCAGAATGCAAACACTTTCGCCGACAGATGTGGGACCTATGATGAAGCCAGCAGAAACTCGAACGAGATGGACTGCAGTGGTGTTGTGTTCTGGATGGGGTCCGTGCACAGTGCCCCTGTCCATCCATCGGCACCCCGCTGGATTTTCGCTTTGCTGCAAGGCTGATGGAAGCTGAGAGGCTGGGACAAACAGCGAAACGCGTCAATCGGCCATCTCGACCTCCTCAACGCCATCAATCCCGCACAAATTCGAGTATTGCGTAGCTGCTATCTTAGATGTCGCCGAGGTAGCCACCGCCATACAGACCAAGATGCCGGTCTGTCGGTTCTTCCAGCAGGGCAACTGCCGAAACGGAGGTACGCCAACGCGATTCCCACGCTCCCATGCAATGCAGAGACGGACCTCTCCCCTTCCTCTCCACTCGAACACGAACTCTTCCTCTTCCACAGACACCCTCGCTGACTGGTCCTGTCCACACCCCAACAGACAACTGCCGATTCGAGCATCCCGGACGCAACGCGCCCTCCACCGGCAATCGATTCGGTCCTCTCGCTGGAACATCAGCCATGGGCAGCATGAACAATCGCGGTGCGCATTCTTGGGGAGCGCCCAGCCGGGACCTGGCTGACGGAAAAAACAACAGGAAACGATCCTCCCCCATACGGCCTCAGCGAAGACTTGATCCGTAGGGATCTCGAAAACGAACTACCATCATGGCTATTCTCCGCCTACGGCCCGGGAAGAGACGCCCCCGAGCAGCTCTTTGGCGGACCAGCTAGGGAACAGAGTGCCGAAGAGATCCGCTGGCACTACCTGCAGGCCGCAGCGTCGGGCAACCCCCAGCAAGCTGTAGGCAGCCATTGTCCCTCACCTGGTCGTTGAAGATGCTGACGAGCTGTGACAGGTTGCCGAAGTCGATGCGATGTACCAAGCCGCCCAACAGCAAATCCGACATACCCTCTCCAACATCAACCAGGCCATACAGTTCATCGCCGATGCCGCAAACAAACACCCGAACCGGCTGGACATTTGCAAGGCCGGCACACAGACAGGGGGCGCGCAGAACGCGTTCGCGCAAAATCAGCCCCAGCAGACGGGGGCATTCGGAAGCACATCGAATGCGTTTGCCACAGCGACACCCTCGAGCAACCCTTTTGGGGCACCGGCCGCGTCGTCAGGAGGCGCTTTTGGGGCGCCCGCCGCGTCGTCAAGCAGCCCCTTCGGGGCGCCAGCCGCGGCGACAGGGAGCGCCTTTGGCCAGGCATCGGCGCTGGGACAGAAGCCGAGCCCTTTCGGTGCCCCGGCGTTCGGTCAGCCGGCCCAGCCGGCTGCGGCTTCGGCATTTGGGCAACCGTCAGCACTAGGCAGCACATCGGCATTCGGGCGCCCCGCACAGACAGCCGGTGCCTTCGGTCAAACGAGTGCTCTGGGTGCCAAGCCAAGTCCATTTGGGACGCCAGCATTCGGACAGCCCGCGGGGGGTACAGCTTTTGGGCAGCCTTCCCTTCCGGCTGCGGCCCCGGCCCCGGCATTCGGACAGACGTCTCAGCCGGCCGCGGGGGGCTCAGTGTTTGGACAACCCTCCCAGCCCGTGAGCGCCTTTGGGCAAACATCGCAACCCACCAGCGCGTTCGGGCAAGCCTCAGCACTCGGCCAGAAGCCCAACCCCTTTGGAGCGCCAGCTGGAGCAAGCCCCTTTGCTGCCGCAGCCCAGCAGCAGCAGCCGTCCGCAAACCCGTTTGGACAACCGGCCTCGACACCGCAGACCTCGAGTCCATTCGGGCAACCAGCCGCCAGTGCTCCCGCCAACCCATTCGGACAACAGGCCACCCCAAGCCCCTTCGGCGCCCCAGCAGCCGCCCCGGCATCCTCCAGCCCCTTCGGCCAGCCGCAACCAGCACAGCAACAAAGCAACCCCTTTGGAGCCCCCGCCGCCCAGGCCCCCGCCGCAAGCAACCCATTCGGCCAGCCGGCGACATCCTCCCCGTTCGGCGCCCCTGCCGCCCAACCCTCCCAGCCAGCCGCCAACCCATTCGGCCAGCCCGCCTCCCAGCCCGCAGCAGCCTCGGCCTTTGGCGGCGGCGGCGCCTTCGGCAGCGCAAACACCGCCCCAGCAGCAGCAACCCCCGCACCCACCGGTCCCGCCGCCCACGGCCAGGGGCCTTACCCCTCAAACGCCTCGCGCCAGCACCCCGACCCGAGCAGCTACAGCTCCAAGGGCCCCGACAACCGCCTGCGCATGTGGAAGGGCCGGCCGGTCCGGTACGTGCCGGAGCCCAACACCAACAAGGAGGTTCCCATGTACCAGGGCAGCAACGGCAACGCGGTGCGCATCTGGTTCCCCGACGGCCCGCCGGCGTACACGGCCGAGACGGAGGCGGCGGATCCCAAGGTGTACGACGACCCCGCTGTGCAGCAGCAGTGGGCGAGCTTCATGCAGACCGGGGTGTTTGCGGGCGGGATGATGCCTGAGGTGCCACCGAAGAGAGAGCTTTGCCAGTGGGACTTTTAGATGGACGGGCCCCGGACGGGTTAGGGTATGGGCATGGGTGGCGTTTGGGGTTGCTTTGCGAGATTTCGGGGGCTGGTCTCTTTTGAGATGGGAGGGGCATCCGTGTTAGCTATTGTAGCATAGCGAGCAACTGAAGCAAAGGGAGCTGTCAGGTCCATGATCGATGTCATGGTGACTTTCTTATCTTTTTCTGTATCTCAACAACTCTTGACAGGCCGCTCAACAAGCCCCCAACCTAGCCAGGCAGCCCTCCGCCCCTAGCCATCTTCCTCGCCCTCCCGTCCCTGCGATTATGATTCGCCCTGCTCGACTTGTTCGCCTCCTTCCTCCGCCTCCCCAGCTCCGAATCCGGCGCCACAGCCGGCGGCCCGCCTCCCCTCCCCCCTCGTCCCCTCCCCCGTCCCCTCTGCATCCCGCCACCCCTCTGCGCCTGTCCACTCCCCTCCCCGTTCGCGCCCTCCTCTCCCTCTTCCCCGGCCCTCCACGCCGTACTCTCCACCTCCTTCTGCTCGCCCCTCCACTCGCCCCACCGCGCCTGCAACCGCCTCCGCAGCCCCGGATCCCTCCCCAGCATCACCGCCCACCCCTCGACCTGCTCATCGCTCATGCCCGTCTCCATGCGCAGGCGCGCGCGCTCCGCCCCCCGCCGCGCCGCCGGCGTCCGCTCAAACGCCGCGGGCGTCGCCGCCCACGCGCGGTACAGCGCGCCCTCGTCGCCCTCGGTCAGCGGCTGGTCGTCGGCGCCGAGCGCGGCCGTGTCGACGGTGCCGCCGACGTCGGCGGCGTCGTACGTGTCGTCGCGCTCGTCGTCGTCCGAGTCAAAGGCGGCGAGGGCGGCGAGGATCGACGCCTTGGCGACGGTTGGGCGGGCGAGGAGGGCGTCGGCAGAGGTGTCGGTGCGCTTGCCGAGTTGGAGGTTGGAGAGGGAGGTGGTTAGGAGGGGGTCGTCGTCGTCGTTGTCGTAGGAGACGTGGTAGTTGTCGTAGGAGACGTGGGGGCGGGAGGTGTGTGGTGGTTGGGTGGTGGAGAGGGAGGCGGAGCGGTCGAGGGAGGCGAGGTGCGGGGGGAGGGAGTCTTCGAGAAGGTGGGCGATGACTTGCTCGGTGGATTCGGAGTATTCGTCGAGGAGGGCTGAGATGAAGGCCGAGCCGAGGTCTGGGAAGAGGTCTTGGATTTGGGTGATTTGGCTCATGCGGTGGATGTGGATTTCCTCCTCTTGGTGGTCGGCGGCGGAGGAGAGGTCGAGGCCTTTGCCCTTATCGATCTTGCGGCGGATGAGGCGCTTGGGGCGCGAGGGGCCGGTGCTGCTGGTGGGTTTCTTGAAGGTGGCCAGCTCGGTGAGGATGGACTTTGTGCGGCTGGAGGTGTTGCCCGACTCTTCGAGCTTGCGCTGGAGCTGCTGGATGAGAGGGGTGGCGGTGACCAGTTCGGCGACGAGGGAGTCGTTGACATTGAGGGGGCCGGACTTGTGGGCGTCGGCGGCGGCCTTGAGGGAGTAGAGCTGGTCGGTAAGGGCAGACATCTTTCCGCCTTCGGCCAGGCCCAAGAGGCAGAGGTAGGTCGTCGAGATGAGCACCTTGCGGAGGGGCGGGTTCATGATCTTGAAGCAGGTGATGAGGCCGTCGAGAAAGTCGCTGCCTGCGAGGAAGAAGCCGGCAACCGAGGGCGAGGCGTGGATGAGGTCGCCCAGTCTGTCCAAACGGTCCTCGATGGCTCGCAGGTCCGCACTGCGAATGCCAGCTTCCAGATTCTTGACGAGGAACCTTTTCAGGCTGGACATGGATGTATCCATGATCACCTGAGCGGGCGGAGAGATTTGGGCCAGGAGACTCCCGCTTCTTTTCTTGCCATAAACACGGCTGAGATCGGCCAGGAATTCCCACTGTGCGAGCTTTGTAGGTGGTGAGGCAGACTGGAGGAGCTCAGACGTTATCAGGAAGCAACTTCTGAGGAGCTTCTTGGCCGATGGCGATGAGCCCAAGATGCCAGCCCCGTCCCGCGCAATCTCCCGCAGGAGAGAAGCAAGAAAGCTTGCCAGGCTCTCATCTTTGGTGGAGATGCTGGCAAGCCCGGCCTTGGACTGTGACAGATGGATGTCCACGAGGACGAGCCAGGAATCGATACAGGCTGCCCATTCTTGGGTAGGGAGTTGGCTCCGCAGGTCCGGGGGCGGAAAGGGGGCGAACGCAGGGAGTATCATTTTGAAAAGAAGGCGATGTTGATGCCAAGACCGGTGATGCTGAGTCCGATGTTGGGGGGAGAATGACGGATGGTGCGTTGGTGGTGGTGGTCAAATTGGGGCCAATGGAGATGGGAAATGGGCTTTCAACCCCAAAAATGCAAAAGGCAAAAGGCAAAAAGAGAAACGAAGCCCAACTCAGCGACGCAAGCAGGAACAGCCGCATATGTCTTGTTCCTTCACGCTGCGTTTCTGCCCCAAAGATGAACTTCCAGCTGTGCCTCCAAGTCTTGGCACCTTCTTGCCGCATGTGTCATTCGGAATCATCCCGTCACCACCACGGCTGCTGACATAAGATTCAATGTGGGGCTCCATTCTGCCCTGCAGACCCCAACCCACAAACCTCACCGCCCACCACAATCGCGAGAAATTCCAAAAAGTTCGAGTCCCACTTCCCGCCCGCGACACCACCAACAGTCAACAACTCTCTCGCCTTCATCACTTTGCCGACGCATCTACAAGATCGCATCGAGTCGTGAGGGCACTTTCCAGCAATCCAACACCAACCACCACCTCCCACCCACCCACCGTCAAGATGTCGTACAACAAGGGCGAGAAGGACTTCGGCGAGGCCCCCGTTCGTCCCTCCCATGCCGCCGCCGTCAACGGACAAGACTAACCCGCCCCTACAGAAGGTCCACAAGATCCGCATCACCCTCACCTCGCGCAAGGTCGCCTCGCTCGAGAAGGTCTGCAGCGAGCTCATTGAGCGGTACGTCCCAGCCCGTCCCGAGGACGCCCGTTCTTGACTGACCCCCCTCCAGCGCGAAGGCGAAGGACCTCCGTGCCAAGGGCCCCGTCCGTCTCCCGACCAAGACCCTCAAGATCACCGTACGTACCTCTTGTTCTCCCACAGAGAACACTGCTAACAAACCTCCGTCGACAGACCCGCAAGACGCCCTGCGGTGAGGGTTCCAAGACCTGGGACTGCTACGAGATGCGCATCCACAAGCGCCTGATCGACCTGACTGCCCCGACTGAGATCGTCAAGCAGATCATTGTCAACATCGAGGCCGGTGTCGAGGTGGAGGTCACGATTGCTGCTTAAGCAGAGAGTGATAGGAAGGCATGGGAAACCAGTAAAACGAGCATCTGGGGACATGTGCTCTCGGAAGAGCAAGAGCTGCCGATATTTCGTGGGCCTTGGACAAATGAGACATGATGACCTGGCATATTTTCCGACGTGCACTGTGACTGAATACCCGCACCGCGCCCTGATGTTCCTATTCTTCGTGAATTATCTCTACATCGTTGTCTAGCTGCCTTCAGGCATCTACTCGGCGGGAGTCGAACTACTCCAACGAGTGCTCCAGTTTGAGGAGTTTCACGGCACCGAGCCTCTCCTGCTTCGCCAGCTTCGCCCGGTTCAGATGCGTGTCCATCTCCAGCCTGGGTATCTCGTCGCCCAGCCCAGGTCTCCGCTCGGCCCTGCTGAACCTGACGGGGTCACGCCGCTGGAGCTCCGTCTCCCTGGCGCGCGTGACCTGGTCGCTGACGTAGGTCCCCTTGAGCCACCTCTCGCCTTGGCCGGGCTTGAACTCGCGCCTCCCGTGCAACACCCTCCAGTTGTCAAAGACGACGCACTCGCCCGGCATCAGCTTCATCTGCACCCTGTTCTTGCCGAGCTCGACGCTCCGCTGAAACAGCGCCGCCGCCTCATGCCACTGCTCCAACCCCCGCCGCCCGCTCTTGATGCGCACCGCCGGCCCCTCGGGCGTATCCTCCATCGAGGGCCGGAGGAACGGCGCCTGGAACGGCGGCGACCAGTGCAAGCGGTTGATCAGGTTCCCCGCCAAGTGAATCGTCTCCCTCCGCATCTCGTAGTCGTGCCCGTTCTTCTTGTAGTGAAAGAACGGCGTCGGCTTCGTCAAGCTCTCAAACATCCCCCCCTCGTGGGCCACCTCCATCTCGTACGCCGCCCTCAGCCCGTCGCTGAACATCGACTCCCCGCCTTCGCACGAATTCTCCAAGCAGTGCAGCAGCTGCAACCTCGGCACCGGATCGTAGTACATCAGGTCCTGGTGCAGCCCCAGGAACTGGCTGGTGTACGCCACGTTCTCCGCCCGCGGCTTCGACTTGACATCCCACGTCTTTCCATAAAACGTCGTCTGAATCTCCCCAATCCTGCCGGCCACGTCCTCGACCGCGGTCTCCGTCGTCGGCACCCCAGACACGACCACCAGCCCCGTCCTCAGCAGCGTCTCAAACGCCCGCCAGAACGGGATGCCGCCCTCCATCCAGTCCGCGTACGCCACCCTCGTCTCCCCCTTCTCCAGCATCCTCTCGTACGTCTTGCGGTTCCACAGCGTCCGCTGCAGCGGCAGCAGCTGCGGCGTGCGGTACGGCCCGTCCACGATCCACCCCATGACCGTCTTGGCGTCGTACTCGGACACGTGGTGCGTCGCCTCGTCGGCGCCGGGCTCGCCCCAGACGACCCGCAGCGCGCCCGTGTCGGCGTTGACCTCGGCCGAGACGACGCCCGGCCGCGCCGGCAGGGCGCCCGTGGAGAACGTCTTTTGCCCCGAGTCCGGGTCGACGCAGAGCGGGCACGGGCAGACGTCGCGCAGCCACAGCCGCGAGAGGTGCATCGAGGGGGCGCCGACGAGCTCGAGGGAGATGGCGGCGGGGTGGATGACGGCGGCGCGCGGGGGCACGGGGCGCGGGCGGGCGCCGTAGTGCACGCGCGGGGTGGGGTCGATGTTGACGTGGCGCGTGGGGACGTGGTAGCTGAGGCCTTCGTCGGACACGCGGTTGGGGGTGGGGGCCGAGGGCGAGTCGATCGAGCGGGGCAGGCGGCCGCGGGCTTTTGTGTGCTGGGCGAAGAGGTCGTCGATCACGGGGCTGTCGGTCTTGGCGGCGGAGGTTTTGCCATCTTTGATGGCACCGGCTCGTGCCCTTCTGAGCCGTGGGCGGTCGTCGGCGTTGGCTCGGGCGCGGAGGAGGGCGGGCTTCGAGGGTGCCTCGGAGAGGGAACTGGCGGCGAAGAGGCGGAGGCGGCGCCCGGCCAGGCCCAATATGCTGGTTCGCGGCATGTCGCTTGGGCGCGGGGATTTGGGAAAGGGAGGGAGAGGCTATTGTCGAAACATTTGTGACGTGGGCCGGGACTGGAGGACGAGACCGATTGACCTGGGCGAGGGAAAAGCAAAGGCTTCGGTCGGCAGTCGACGGCAGTCTCTGTCCCGAAAATGTGGAGCTCGGCATCGCAACCCTAACCCATGTGACATCTTTCGACTTGACACGGCCCTTCTTGGCGTGTTTACATTCGCCCTCCTTTTCAGGGGCAACTTTTCAAGGGCAACTTTTCACGGGGCGATTGCATCGTGGGGCATTGCCATTTTCACACATTTCCAAGTCTCCTCCAACTAAACAAAAGCGATACTATCCAACCGAAAATATCCTACCCAGTACCACGGTCGCCCACCTCCCCTCTCCCCCTTATCTTAAACTTCCTCCTGAAAAATTTTTCCATGCCCCCCCACTTTTCTTAGTACGCGCGGGCAAGACACACCAAAATCCTTAACAATTACGACCCGCGAGGATCGCACACGATAATCACCGGCTACCTTAACGGCGCGCGTAACGGCGCCATAGCCGCCTACGAACCCCAAAATCCCTCTTCAGGGCATTAAAATACTTAGTTAATAATAGCGAACTCGATATACGCTACTATAATAGTCCCCGGCGCCGGCGCGGCGCTACGTAATAATAACTCTACGAATCCGTAGGCGAAGAGGCCGCGAGCTAAGCCTACGGCTCCCCTCGTTACTACTAGGAAGTCTTCGCTACTAACGATAAACGCTCCGATATAAAGCGACGCTTATTATAGGCTAATACTTTAACCCGCCGAGAACGCGGCTCGCGCTTTACGTAAGAAATAGGCCTTCCTAGCGCGCTAGGGAGAGTACTTTAATAACGAAGAGGCTAACCTTTCTAAGCCGTACTTAAAGGCCTAGTTCGACCTTTACTAATCCTAGGCTTACCGGGTTATCGTTACCTTATAGCTTTATACCTTCGGTATAGATATTTAGATTACCTAACTTAACGCCGTCGTTAAGGACTTCTTAAATAAGGGGTCCGGCCTAGATAACCCCCCCGTTTATAGGGAGGCGGCCTTAGCCCCGATAATCGCCTCGTACTCCGTTATCTTAACGGCCCTTATAATAACGACCCGTATTACTAAGGGTATTACCCCTACCCCCCGGATTTAGGCCGGTATCGCCCGGACGTCCGTTAACGACTAAACCCTTTTCGCGGGGGTATGTAAGTTCCCTACTTTAACGAACCTTATAAAAACTAAGGCCCTAGCCCGGGGCCTTAACCTAACTATTATCGTTATCGCCGTTAACGAAAACCTTTCCGGTATAATGTTAGTCCTTGTAACGGACTACGCCGCGCGCTAGAGGCTTACTAACTCGCTCGGTATCGATAGGACTAAACTCTTAGCTATAAAGCCTTTACGATAAGGCTACTTTATTAAGTATACCGACGCCGGTATACGCGACCGTATCTTTAACTTAAAATATAAGGATAAGGTATTAGCTATCTTCCCCGGAGGGTAGGAGATTACCTAGACGGAACCCTAGGTTTAGTACTTCGTTAAGAACGTTCCTATATATACCTATAACCCGAGTAACTAACTAGTTTATACCGTACTATTTATCTAGTAGGAGGTCTTTACCTAGACTAGCCTTCTCCCCTATAATATCCGGCCTTCTAACTATAAGGGCCCCCTTAAACAGGTTATATATATAGTCTCGTTCTTCTAACTTATTCTAAGGCCCTTTAAACTCTTCGGTTCCTCCTACCGCTTTAAGGAAGTTAAGGACCGTTCTAAGGTATATATTTACCGAATTAGCTACTAGAGTTACTATATAGGCTAGGGATATACTAAAGTCGTATATTATAAATACTATACTAGACTCCTCGACTAGTATACCCTAGGAGGTATATATAACGCTTCCGTATAATATATTAACTATTTCGGGCCTTTCCTTTCGGGCTACCTTAGCTACCCGATAAAGCCTAAGTTCGATAGGGAGAGAGGCTAAGTCTTCCCTCTAAAGCGTTAATAAGCTTAACTCCGTATTATAGGCTAAAGACTATACGACTAATAGTACCCTACCCCGATAATAACTACGGCGACTAACGTTAATAAGAGGACGAGGGATCCTAATTCCCTACCCGCCTCCCCGAATAAATATATAAGTACCGAGTTAGACCCGATATCCGGCGCGTTTACGCCGACCGAGTCGGACGATATAATAAACCTCGATAACGAGGGCCTTAAGGCCTCCGTCTAAGGATTTATCCGAGTTAATACTAGTAGCCCTTTTACTAACGCCTAGGCCTTTTAAGTCTAACGTCCGTAAAGGGCGGCGTTATAAGGTATTAACTATAATATCCTATAGATAATAAAGACCTTAAACTCCGACGCTAAGGACGTTATAACTCCCGACGAGGAGGAGTTCTAATATTATTATAATAAAGGAGCGCTCTATCCCTATATAAGACTTAGTATAGGGCGAGGGTAAGCGATCGTAAGCTTTATATCGTATAGGTAAACGTTAGTAAAGGCTAACTATTCTACGATACTATTTTATAAGCCTACTTCGAGAACGATATTAATATCGTATAGATTTAAGAACCTTCGTAGTACTAGGAGCGTACTAAAACGTACCTTAGCTATTATACCTTTTACCCCTTAAATAACTTTTAGGATATACGACCGCGCGTTATTAGCTATATTAAGAAAGATAACGGCTTTTAAGTTACCCCTAAGGAATAGGTCTCCGGGGACGTCCTAGTACTAGAAGTTAACGGTATTATAATTATTAACTTTTATCGGGCCCTATAAGAGCCCGAGGTACTAAGCTACCTTTTACGACTTAACTTACCGTTACGTTATATCGTTAGGGGCGACGTTAACGCTTTAAACGGACTCTAGGAACCGGCCTACCTCTTCCTATAGGGCGGAGGGGTATAACTTATAGCTTAGTCTACGGTATTAGGTATAGAATTTACTAAAGAGCTAGGGGTACTAATATACCGCCTAGGCTATACCCTAGACCTAGTATTCTCTAATATCGTATTCGCTACTATAAGGGTTAAGGATAACCTTCGGAACGGTTCCGACTACGCTACCTAAGTTACAGCCCTCCTAGGGAGGGGTACGACGTAGGAAGTTACGGAGAAGTAGATTATCCCCGAGGCTAACTATAATACCTTTAAATAGGTAATTATATACGCGCTTATCTACCTACCCGACCTATCGACGATTAATAATAACGATAAGAAGGCTATCGATAAGGCGGTTAAGGACTTTAGAAAGGCCTAGAACTCGGCGGTTTAGTAATACGGTAAGTAGCTTTCGGGGAAAGGCTGTAGTACCCCTTAGTAGATACCCGAGTATAACTAAGCCTAAAGGGTATAAAAGGAAGCGGCGCCTAGCTTTCGGGGACGGATACCTTAGTCTATACTTAACTAGTCTAAGGATAAGGAGGAATAAGATAGTAATAACCTGTTAAAAGACTAGTAGTTAATTATTCCTTCTAAGCCCGGAAGGCCGGAGTATAAGTACTTTAAGAAGATAGTTAAGTTAGTTAAACGCGACTTTTAGATACGTATTATTAACTTAGCTAGTACTAACGTTAAGCTTTACAGAGTAGCGGCCTAGTATAAGCTAACCCCCGTTAAATATATATTACCGATCCGAAACGGAGATAAGGTTATTACCGACCTAAGCCTTAAGGCCCGGTTTATCGCCTAGTAGCTCCTAAAGCGATTCGACTCCAAAGATAACCTCCTTATATATCCCTTAAAGGGTTAGGACCCCTTAAAGGTAAACGAAGTCCTTAACGACGTCGTCTACGAACTCTTTTCTATCGAGGAAGTTATTAAATATACTATTAACGTCTCGAGTATAACCCCCGGTATCGACTAAACCTCCGTTAAGATAATAAAGGTTTATTAGGCCGAGATTAGTATATATCTTACGAACCTCTTTAATAAGTACTTAGCCGTAAGCTATTACCCGACTATCTAGAAGTTATCGGAAGTCTCCCTTATCCCTAAGTTAGGGAGAGACCTAAGGGACTTAACTTCTTATAGGCCTATCGCCTTTATCTCCTACGTAGGTAAGGGGTTTAAAAGGGCGGTTACTAGCCGTATAACCTTCGGTACGGTACTAGCTAAGATTATTAGCGTATAGTACTACTTAACGTTACTATAGCGATCGGCGACCGACCTTACGGTCGTCTTTATTAACGATATTTAATAAGCCCTCGACTACGGCCTTATAGCGATAATAGTTACTATAGACATACTAGGCGCCTTCGACGCCCTACTATACCGCCGCTTCCTAAAACGGATAAGGAGGTAAGGGTAGCTATTATAGCTTCTCCGACTAATCGACTCTTTCTTAAAAGGAAGGCTTATCTAAGTATAACTCGACGGGGTATAGACCGAGGTCCTTAAGGTCTCCTACGGTACCCCTTAGGGTTCGCCGCTTTCCCCCGTCCTTTATATTTTATATCTCGCCGAGATACTATATATCGATAATAAGGTAATATTTAGCTATACTAACAATATCGCTATCTACCGGGTAGTAAAGACTCTTAAGAAGAGCGTAAAGGCGGTAGGGAAGGCCGTTATAAGGGTTATCCGCTACGGTATTACGAATAAGATCTTTTTCTCTATTAAAAAGTCGGAATATATCTACTTCGTAAGGGGTAGAAATAAGGGAAACCCTAGTATTAGAATTAACCGCGATATTACCCTAGAACTAGTCTAGGCCCCGGAAACCCGGGGCCGGTATAAGCCGAAGCTAATAGCGGTCCGTTAGCTCGGTATCTAGCTAGATAGGATACTCTCTTTTAAACGATATATAATAAAGCGTTACGCTAAGGCGATAAAGTTCGCCCGCTTCCTCCGCTTATTCGCTAATATTAAGAACGGCCCTCTAGTATACGCCCTCTATAAGGTAGTTACGATAATCCTCCTACTTATCGCCCTTTATAGGGCTAAATACTAGTACGGGGGACTTACTAAACTATAACTATACTAACGACTAGATAAGCCCGCCCTTACCCGCTTTAGCTACTAATAATACTTAGATACTATCTAACGCGTTATCGATACTAACTACCGCGCCGTCCTCCCCGTCTAAAGGACTATACCGAGCGCCCTCCTCTACCGCGAGGCGGGGATCCCGACTACTAAGTATACTATAAAGGTCCTAAGGCTCCGGTACGCGTTCCGACTATATATTATCGACGAGGTATACCTACTAGTAAGTAAGTTAACGCCCCCGATCCGGAAAAAGGGCCCTAGCGCCGGCCTCCCGATACGACTTACGATAACGCTATAGCTAGTAGCTAAGATATTTAAGTATATCCTACGACTAATCCTTTACCCGATACGATATACGACTAGCTATAAGGTCGACCTTACCGAGGGGAAGATAAAGGAGGAAGCGATAGCCGCCTTTAATATATAGTAGAAAAGCCTCCCTTTTAAAGATCTAGTAGTCTTTACTAACGGCTTTACGGATTAAGGCCGCCTAGGGTACGGCTATACTATATTCGGCTTAGGGCCGGAGGGGAGGGAGGATACCCCGGTAAACGCCGGATACGCCTCCCTAGACCTTACGGCGGTAGTCTTCGACGTAAAAGCCCTCGGCGTATACTAGGGCTTAAAGGCTACCTTACGGATTATAGCCCTAGATACTAAGATTACCGTATACATCGATAATACCGCTTATATTTAGTACCTTAAGGGTACCCTATCGAAAACGTTATAAAATTACTTTATCGCTTTCTATAAGCTCGCCGACGCCTACCTAAGGGGCGTTACGATTAAGTAATCCCTAGGTTATTAAGATATCCTAAGGAACGAAGTAGCCGATATACTTACGAAAGAGGGCTTAGAATTACCTCGCGACCCGGATAGCTTTCCTACCCTAATAAAGGTTAGGAAGTCGCTTTAGGCCGCCCTCCGATAATACTTAGTACGATAATAGGATAGGCTTTAGCCTAGACTTAGCCAGTACTACCGTAAGTAGGACTTAGATTTTAATATAAAGTACCCCTTAAAGCTTTACCTATTACGACCTACCCTCGCTAGGCTAATTACCCTTTATACCTAGTATAGGGATTTTACTTTCTATTACTAAAGGTTTAATTACGACGAAGATACCTACGAGATAAGATACCGTTAATATAACGAGTTAAAGACGCCGGAATACTTAGTATTTTACCGGCGCTCGCTAACCTAATTCGATAAGTAGCCCTTCCCCTAGTTAGAAGAGGACGAACCGCGCGTTCGCCTAAGGACTATAGCCGCGAAGAGAGAGTACTTAAAGCTACTAATAAAGTACCCGGAGGCCTTCCGGGAGTTTATTATAGCTACGGGTATTTACGTACTATAACTATACCGACGACCGTTACGATCTAACGAAACGTAGTATACCGTAGTATATACTATATAGCTAGCTACCCGTTAATAGCTAACTATACCCGACTTATAATAACCGCTTCCTAATTACGTAGTAGGGGACCCGATACGGTATTTCGATAATAAAGACGATATACTAGACGGAGGTATCTTTAACGGTATACCTAAAGACGACCTATAACGCTAGCCTAATAACCCTTATTAAGGTTAAAAGGCTTAGTACTCGCTACGACAAGCCCTTACTTAAGGGTATACGCTTTAAGAGATTGTTAAAGGGTATATCCCTTAGTAGTCTAGGAAGGTAAGGCTTACTAGTTACGGTTTAAGTTACTAGGTATCGTACCTATTACCCCTTATACTTACTTATTATCGGGGTAACGATCTCTTAGGGGGAAAAGGGGAAGGAGGAAGAAGGGGAGGATAAAGGAAAGGGAGGAGATTAAAGAGGGGGAGGGAGGATAAGTTTTTATTTTAACTATCTTTAGCCTACTAGGGTAGGTTTTTCTATATATAGGACGGCGTCGGTTAGCTTTACTTTACTTACAAAATACCAAAAACAAGTATTACGATACTCTAAGTAGGCTACTTATATACGATACGGCCTTTAGCCCTTACACTAATACAATAATACGATACTACCTACGCCCCCGTAGATAAAGGCGGAGGGAGGTAGCCCTAATTCGGTACCTGGTACTAACTAATACGACTCTAATCGTCTGGATAAGATGGGTATTTTTGTATCTAGATTAGCCCAGACGCGTCCCTACGGCCAATAAGGCTAGTGGGCGGGGGCCTTCGGCCCCTACCCCCCCCGGACGTTAATTGGAACAAACAATCTCCCCCTCATCTTCGCCGATCAAGGCTCTCGCCGACCCCGTCCTTTCCTCGGTGCTCTTGCAGGTCTCGCCGGCTTCTTTGGCGGTGTTTTTTCTCTCGGCTTCGGCCTCGCCGCCCTGGCCGGATTCCGCCTCCGCTGTTGCAGCCCCTCTCCCCGACCACTCACTCTCGACTCTCTTCCAGCACCCGCCCCCGACCCCGACCCCGACCCCTTTGCGTCCGTCTCTCCCTTTGCTCCCTTGCCCTGCACCCTTAACCCCTTGACATGATCTGACGCCAACTTTTGCCGTTTCCCTTCTCTTTCCCCGGACTCGTTCGACAAAGGCCTCTTCCCCTTTGCGCCGTTTCCTCCCGCCCCCGCCCCCGGTTTTGCGTCCGTGGCCCCCTCTATGGCTGCCTTTAGGATTCCTATGACTTTTACTATCGCGTTCACCAGCGCCGCGGCAACCCCAGGCTTCCCCTTTTCTCCCGGCGCTTCAGCTTCAACCTTCTCCTTCCCTTTCGGCGCTGCATTATCGCCGCCATCCTCCGCGCTCAACTTCATTTTCGCCAGAAGCCCCGCCTTGGTCACCCGCCCCGGCTCCGGCGCCGGACCCTCTGCCCTGCCCCCCTCCACCACCGGTGCCTGCACGGGCGCCTCCTCCTGAACCTCCTCGTCTCCGTCCTTGTCCCAGCCCTCCTCCTTTTTTCCCTCCGCCCCCTTCTCCCCCTCCCCCCCCTTCTCCCCCCCCACCTGCGGCGGCGGCCCGCCAAAGTGCTTCACCGACCACGCCCTCGCCTTCTCAAACCGCTCCTTGTCTCCCTTGCCGCGCTCTTTGATCGCCCCAAACAGCTCCTCGAGCTCCTGCAACGTCGGCCGCCTCGCCGGATCGTCGCACAGGCACCGCGCCACCACGTTGCGCAGGACAATATCCGTCAAGTCATGCCACTCGGACCCGGGCTCGACCAGGAGCCAGCCGTACGTCCACTCGGGCGACGTGGGGTCACTTTTGTCGCGGTCGATGATGCCGCGCAGCGTGCGCAGGTCGCACTTGTCGACGCGGAGGCTGTTGGTGGGGAGATGGTACAGGGTGATGGCGGACCACATGGCGAGACCGACCTGGTAGAGGTTGGTCCACCAGTTGTAGTTGCCGGCGACGAGCGCGCCGTACTCCTCGGGTGTGCCGGCGATGTAATCCCATTCTTCGGTGAATTGTTCCTGGTGGGGGGGGGAGGGGGGTGTTGGTCATATGCGGAGAGGAGAGGGGGAGGGTTGGGGGCTTACGGGGGTGTAGATGTATACCTTGCCGGTTCTGCGCTTCCTCCAGGCAAAGAGTCTTGGGGGTCGTTAGACGTTGAGACGACGGTGAAACGGAGGGGGGTTGGACAGGGGAGCCTACGCGTCGTCGGGGTACCGTTCGTCTATCATTTCAGCGAGACCTAGATCTCCAATCTTTCCGTGGGTTAGCGGGAGGGTATCAGGGTGTTGGAGGGGTTCTCATGCCTTGAAAATGGGGGCATGAGAGTGCTCGTGCTCATCATAACTTCCCACCAGGACTTTGCAGTATACTGTCAGTAAGGGAGAGGTAGCTTTGGGCAAGACGGCACGAGGTCCGCAGGGGGGGGACTTACTATTCAACGGGTCGAGATCGAAATGGATAATGGTACGATTTGGGTGTGCACCGAGGACTGGCAGACCCTTGGTACTCTCTGTCATCAGTGGTCTGTTATGGATCGACGGCGTTGAGCCCTTCTGCCGAAAGGCTTTTGGGTATGCGAGCCCAATAACGCCCCGAACCACTGCATACAAAAGTCAGTACTTGTCCATTCGCACCCGGAGATTCGAGGCGGGACTCACGGCACTCAAACATTTCCCAGAGTACCTGGTCCGGAAAACGCCTCTTCTTCGCCGCGGCCTTGGACAGGTGGCGATAAAGATCGCCGTATTCGAGGAACTCGATAAACAGGGCGTTGTTTTTGTCATCGAGGACCCTTCCCTTTTTCTCACGCGCGGCTTCAGCCTTGTCGACCGGCTCAGGTTTCTTTTCCCCCTTCTTCCTCCTCCCGCCCTTGGCCTTTTCGGTATCCTTCTTCCCCGCCTGCATCACGACTCTTTGAACAATGTGCCGCGCCCCGGCCACGCTCTACACGCAACCAGCTGTCAGCATTCTGACCCCGACAGCCTCCTGCTCATGGCACTGGGGTTGGCAAACCATGTGATGGTTGATCTCCTGGTTCACCATTGGGTATTTTGCGTCCAAGTCCATCTTGCACACCACCTTCTGCAGCACTGCCTTTTCGTTCGCGTCCACAGCCTCGTACAAACCCACCACACCCCCGCCTCCCCAGCCGAGGATCTTGACAAAGCGGAAGCCTGCCGCTTCCATGCCCTTGGCCATCGTCTTGATAACCCTCTTGGCCTGTCTCGCGGTGGCAGGGTTTCCGGGCTGCCCGTCGCCTTTGCCGCGCGGGTTCCATTTACGCCTCGGGGGGTTCTCGTGTGCCGGTCCGAAGCCGGGCCATTTCCCCTGCAAGGGATGGGGGCGCTCGCCTGGCTGTCTCTCACCTACTGACATTCTCAGACGGTACTCGTGATTGCTGGTGCGGTACTGCTTAAAGTAGTCGCCCATTGTCCGCTGGACATCGAGCAGCCGTTTGGCGTCCCATGCTTTCTGGCTGGAGGTGGCTTTCTCGCTGGAGGTGGCTTTCTCGCTGGAGGTGGCTTTCTCGCTGGAGGTGGCTTTCTCGCTGGCGGTGGACATGATTTCGAATTTCGATGCGGCTTGGGGTGTAGCAGGTGGAAAGAAGGGAGCATACGCACTACCGCTCCGGGTCCCATACGGAATGGAGTTGCAGATATGAAGTGGTTTGTGACAAAGAAGGAGGGCTGGGGAAAATTGGAACAAGGTCGGCTCGGGTCCGCCATCCAAGGTCAAAGGGCGTGCGTGGCCAGGAGAGAAGCTGCCCGCCCTCTTTGAAGAAGGCTTCTTCAAGAAGCAGCTTCTGCTTCAGGATGCTTTGGGTGCAAGAACATGTTGGGGCAAGAGCTGAGGGGGCTTCACCCCGAGAAGACTGCCCTTCTTTCATTCTTTTTGGCAATTACCTACCTACCTACAAGCAGTAAGTACGACGCAAAGCAAACGGGGCCCTTTTCGATTGTGTCGCCATCTTCAATTCCCCGTCTGTCGTGGAACATCTGTCGCTCTTGACATGGACTTGGCCAGCTACAATGTGGCCAAAAAAACAGACACTCCTGTCAATTGACGCATGCAAGAAATGGTTTCCTCTGACACTGGAGTGCATCTGCGACTTGTCGTTGTCCTTGGCATGACTGCCCTGCCGGGGGTGATCCGGCGGCGTGCACTGCGGGGCCGGTGCGGAGGCGGGGTGGAGCCCCGCAGCGAGCGGGGAAATGCCGGCAGCCGGTGGCCACCTCGGGACGGTGCATGGACTCCCCGGTGCCAGACCGCCATTTTTTGCGATGGAGGGGTATCGCGGATACGTCCCAGGAGACCGGGTGGGAGCCCTCTGTCTCGTGCAGAGGGACCTGCAGCAGCTCGTTCGCTGATGGTGGGCGGCCCTGCATCGGGGCAATTGGGCCGCTGGGCGTAGGGCCGCAAGGTGGTGGTGAGAAGGACGGGAGGGGTGGATGATGCCTTTTCTGTTGAGCCAAGCCCAGGCAAGCAGATTGAGGCCGGTCTCATTTACCAATGCTCCCTTTGGAAGATATCCAAACTTGATGAGATGCAGCCCCGAAAGCCGAGACCCGAATGGCGCCGAAAAGGCTGGGGGAGAGCCACCGGGTACTGTGTGATGTGTACTTTGAAGGCAATATTGAAGCCAACGTGGGGGGAAGGGGCAAGGGCGGGGTGGAGGGGGTTGGGCTCGGGAAGCTGGAGGTGAGATTGACATCACCAAGTTGCCCGTCACACTCACAGCCCTTTCCGATGTTGTCAGAGAGAGGTTGGTCATACTGATGCCTCCTTGGACCGAGGGTATTGCCATTACCTGCACCTGAACTGATACTGAAACTCGTTGATGTTTATACTCGGTCATAGCTACAAAACTGTGGCCGGATTGAAGCCCGGCGACAAGACCCGACTGTGGGAGCCTTGCCGGCATCCAAACAGTTTCATGGTTCTCGTCCTCAGCCCACCGGACGGCAGCATTGCATCTCACAAAAACCCGGGACCGGGAGAGGGAGCACAGACAGCAGCGTCGCTCTCGTGCCTTCGCGACTCGCGACTCGTCGCTGCGCCGACCCAGCCAAGAGAATAGCACCGTAAATAAATCTCAGACAACCAGGGGACGGAGAAAAAAAGGACAAAAAATAATGCCAAAATAATCAACGACAAAACAAAACGCCGTCGTCTGCCGGACTCTGGATCGGGGAGATCCCGCAGACGGCGCTTCGCGCTTCCCCGCCCCACTCCGAAATGGGATGGAGCGGGGCGTGCTGGTGTGTGGGGAACGGAGTCTCGGGCTGGACGCTGGTGCAATCCGCAGGCAATCCGCCCCCCCATAGCTTCCTGTCTGCGTCGTTAGCTGCATGGCGAAGCCCAGCCCCTTTTTTGGCTGGGGCACGACGACGAAGCGGGAGGAACGAGGACGAGTAACGGGAGGGACGAAGACAAGGGCGGCTGCGGCACGATGGATGGACGCGGAAGGACCTGACGACGGGAGGTGGGAGGAGGATTGGCCGAGATCCCAGGAGCCCAGATAGAAAACCGTCGACCTGCCCGTCCCGTCCGCCGTCGACTCTCCTCCTCGTCTTCTGTCTCCATCTCTCGCCTCCCCCGCAACCCACCACCCCAAAAATACCACAGCTACCCCTCACACCCACCCCCACACCATACCACAACCCCCACCACCACAACAGCAAGCAAGCAAGATGGTTCTCGCTGTTCCCACCGCCAGCCTCGAGGGCAAGGTTGCCCTCGTCACGGGTGCCGGCCGCGGTATCGGACGCGGTGTCGCCCTCGAGCTGGGCAAGCGCGGAGCGTCAGTGGTGGTCAACTACGTGTCGTCCGAGGGGCCAGCCCAGGAGGTCGTCCAGCTGATCCAGGGGTACAACAACGGCGCCAAGGCCGTCGCCATCCAGGCCGACGTCAGCAAGGTGTCCGAGATCAACCGCCTGTTCGAGGAGGCCAAGGCGGCGTTTGGCCGTCTCGACATTGTCATGTCCAACAGCGGCACCGAGTCGTGGGACAAGACCGAGGACATCACCGAGGAGAAGTTTGACCATGTCTTCAACCTCAACACGCGCGCCCAGTTCTTCGTCGGCCAGGCCGCCTTCAAGCACCTCGAGGACAACGGCCGCGTCATCCTCATGACGTCGATCGCCGCCGGCCTGCTCGGTGTCAAGAACCACGCCCTCTACAACGCGTCCAAGATGGCCGTCATTGGCCTCGTCAAGGCCTTTGCCACCGACTTTGGCGTCCGCGGCATCACGGTCAACGGCGTGGCCCCCGGTGGCATCAAGAGCGACATGTTCACGCAGAACGCCTGGCACTACATCCCCGGCGGCTCGCCCGACTGGCCCGCCGACAAGATCGAGGCGCTCATGGCCTCGCACTGCCCGCTCGGCCGCTGCGCCGTGCCCGAGGATGTCGCGCGCGTCGTTGCCTTCCTCGCGAGCGAAGACGGTGGCTGGGTCAACGGTAAGCTTGCTTCTTCCCGCCGACGGACCTTGACATTCGCTGACATCCCCATTAGGCCAGATCCTCACCATCTCGGGTGGCTCGTCGCAGTAAACGTGCCCGGCACCAGTCCAGGGTGGTAATGACTTGATGGTTTCTCTATTCGGCGGGCGGCATGACGGGACGACGTGGGATCAGGGAGGAAGGGCTGTCTGTGTTGATGCCCAAGACGCCTGGGAGAGATGACGGCGCAAAAGAGGGGTCGACGTGCAGGAGGCGCGGGGTTTGACCGCCACACTGTCGCGAGTGATGGATATCCTCGCGAACCATCCAATGGGTTCCATTGCAGTGAGAAAAAAGATGGGAGAGCGGTGTGATAGAGTTGGAGGCATGCTACATATGAAATAAAATACAGCGCTGCAGACCATCGAAGAGTTCAATGGCTTTGGTGGAGTTGTTGTTCCCCACTGGTCTTGGGGTCTCCATTTCTTTCCGATAAGATAAGGATCCGCGGGGTAGTTCCCCACCATCGTTCCCGCTCAGCCCCCCACCCAGCTGCCCCCACCATTGTCCTCGCCCGCTTGCTTTGATGGTTTGACAATCGATCCTCTGGCATTCTTCAAACAAACTCTTTGACACGACTCGTCTTGTTCATTGTACTTGACTGTCCATAGGGGGGTTCATCCTTCGAACAGTCCATTTCATTGACAATGCCACGACAAACTCCCATGTCCCCGGAAGATACCGCCCGATCCCGAATGCCTTGGATTTGTCCCGTCCTTCAAGGTGCACTGAACACCGGGTATCGTCTTTCTTCAACCATCCTAGGCAGAATCAGAATGTCTTGAATGCGTTGGACTCCTTCAAGGTGCACTGATACCGGGTGTAGTCTTTCTCCATTCATCCTAGGTACTGCCTCAGCTTCCTTGTATTGACACAACCCCCCTCTCCAGAGTCAGCACGAGAAACCTGGCATACCGTCTTTGCCCAGTGAGCTATTGAGGTAAGTTGAAGTTTGGCAACCAGATTCGCATTTAAGCAGGCCATGTATCGGACTTTCTACACCCTCGAACTCTTCACCATCATCATCATCCTTCATGACCACTCTCACTCTTGACCAAACCACCACTCAAGAAATTCCCAACCAACATCACCAACCCACAATGGCTGACCAAACCGCACCCACCACCCCATCCCGCTCGTCGGCTCACACCCCCGTGACTCCCAGTCCCTTGGGTGCCGCACCTATGACAGCCGACACGCCTCAAGGCGCTGGCGAGCCATCGGTAGGACCCACGGCGGGCGAGTCCCAGAACACAATGCCGGACCCCCTGGCCGCCTACCTCGTCGAGGATAGGAAGCTCCAGGCCTCCGTTGCTGCTCTTGGATTCTCCTACATGCAAACCGGCTACAGGAACCCGTCCGACTTCTATCTGCAGCGCAAGATGGAACACGACAACTATGCCGTCAAGTATGCCTCGACGCACGGAGGCCAGGACCCGTGGTCGCGCATCGAAGATGTGTGGGCACGGGAGAGGGAGGCGGAGGAGGTGGTTCGCCAGAGCCGCAAGGCCCAGGCGAGCGCCGCGAAGCAGGCCCGGAAGGACCTGCGCGAGGTGGAGGCCGAGGGCCGGAGGCTGGTCAAGATCGCCCTCTACCACTTTGCCGTCAAGCAGAGGCCGTACACGGACGCGAGCTGGCTGCACATGCCGAAGCTCGCGGTCAAGTACGGCAGGGATGTGTGGAGAATCTCGGATTTGCTCGTTGAGCGGTTCGACGAGGCACTCCCTGGGTGGAAGCTCCGTTTCCACGAGAAGTTCCGGGAGGACCTCGAGAGGCTCCACCAGCACCGCGGCTGGGAGTTTCCGGACTCCCTGGCCAAGGCCTTGGAGTAATTATGGGGACCTGTTCGTGGGCTTCTGGATGGTGACGTGACTGGACTTGGGCGTGGCCCGAGGTAGGTACACGGCTGTAGTCTGCAGGCAGACTACCTTCTTTTTCCTTTTCATCAATACTAGAAAATATCTGAATTTTAAACTTGTAGCCACCGAACCTCGCCATTGCGAGTCTGAACTTACCAACTGCCTTGTGTCAACCTCCCTCCTGGGTTTCAGTAATGAAACAAGAGGAGAAACCGTATGTCGTTTCATCCATCAAAGATATTAATCTTTGCATTATTGTGTGTGACAGAGAGAACCGTCTAAAATATTTTTGGCAGACGACCTGGACAAAGTATTCGACGGTCGACCACTTCCGAGCATCGGTGTTGCCTCAATGATCATGGTCAACCACACCGACTTGGGGGGCGGAGTTGGTGCTGAAAAGGTATGTCTTGGGTTCTTCAACAACACTGGCGTTTGTAGATTGTGAAGGTGTCTGAGGAGCTGCCGGAGACAAAGACAGCCTTGCATTTCCTACGGTATTCTGTCTCCCCGGTTCGACCTGTCACAGGCTTTGCCTGTTGCGCCGTGATACCGCGTATCCTTCTTGTCGTCGGCCACCCGTTTAATGACTCCAGATTGTGAAAAAGGCAAATTCGCAGAGTCGAACCCCTTTAGTCGAGCCGGCCTTGGAATGTCTGTCGTCGGTCAGCACAGCCAGCACTTCCCGCGGAAGCTTTTTTGTCAAAGTCAGAGCCGGAAAGCCAGCGCGTTCTTTGAGTCTTCCAGTCCCCCATCTTCTTGGGGCTTGTGTCCTGTCGTCGCCTCGTACACGCCGTGCGGCAGCCGTCAGTCGAGTCGAATCTTGGAGCCTTGTCGGCAATCAGCCAGTGTTGGATCTTGGACCTTTGTGTGTGTTCTGGCCGTCAGTCGAAGAGTGTCGGAATCTTCCAGCCAGGGAGTCGAATCGTATGGTTCTTGCTATCGTTATACTTGCGCGTATCAGTCGAATAGTTCTTGCAGGCATGGAATCCTCGTCGAGAGACGGTTAATCAGCCAGACTTGTCTTATGTTCTTGCCGTCGCTGCCATCCCGGTGGACGAATGAGCGCAGTGGTAAAAAGAAAACAGGTCCAAGACTTTGCCACCTACGGTGGTAGAAGACATATATAAAAAAGCAGGTGTAGCTAGATTTGGGTCTGTCGAGGGTTGAACTCGAGTCTTCTCGCCCCCAGAAAACCGCCTCTCTTACGAGCGAACGGTAAAGGACGAGATGTAATACCACTATACCACAGTCCCTGGCTAATTCATGGTTAATAGTTCCCGTGATTCCCCCTAAGACCCAGACACCACCCCCCCGACCAGAATAACCCTCCTTCAAAACCCCATCTCCGTCAACCTCCCTACCCCCCGCAAGTCACTGCTGCACCGCCTTCTCCGTCTACCTCCCCTACCTCCCGTGCCTCTCGCTCGACCAATAACCCCACCCACCCCTTCCTCTTCATCTCCGAAATCCATCCACATTGACGCCTCCACCCTCCGCGTAATAGTGATCAATGGTCCCCGGAATGCGCGCTGGCGGGACGACTAAACGATGCGCACGGCTCTCTCGCGTGTGGAATCTTGGAAGTGATCGACTACGTAACTGCCATGATGGAGTGACCCGACTGCTCTCTTGTGGGCTCTCGTATTGAGCCTTGATGGAATCATGGAACTGATGGCTGGGCTTGGTGGTCGAGTTGGACGAAGCGAAAGAGGGTGCTGCGAACGAAAACGAGGCACTGCGCTCGCATGCCGGGAACGAACCGAAAGGGTGGCGCCCTTGTTGGGAGATGGCGATGGCTTCAATTCAGAATAAACCATGCAACATCATTTTCATACACAAGACCCACCCCCCCTCGTGTTTACACCTTCTTCTTCCATCCACTAACCTCGCAGACTCTGTCGTACCCTAACATAAGACACTACATTGGTTGTCACCGGCATCAGCAAGTTTGTGTCGTTCACCTCGAACCGCGTTAACAAGCACCCCAGCGCCGGCACCCTCTAATCGCAGAAACATTGGGGTATTTCACTGGGGAACCCAAACGAAGCCGCGCCGCTCTCCCCCTCTCACACTCTTTTTTGACCCAGAGATACTGCACCGTAAACATGCCACTTGCCCGCCCTCCATCGGTCCCCCCAACACCAGAGCTCTCGCCTCCAGCTGCTGAATCCGCTGACCATGCTCAGACCTTCTTGGCCGGCAAGCTGGACACCCGCGAACCAGTGGGATCGCGTGAAGCATGCTCTCACAAGCCTGAAAGTTTCGCCTCGTTTGAGATCCCAGCACGATTACCAGTTGCTCGCCACCGGGGGCAACACGGCTGGTAACTGAAAGTAGGTACACCCTGGGCGAGGTCTCTCGAGCTGCCTGATTAACTTCCCCCTCTTGTAGCGGACCTCTTCCCCCCGCATTTAGGCTCTCCTCTTCCATCGCATCTTGTATTTCCTCCTCCTGCACGTCGAACCAAGTCCCAGGGTCCGACTCCACGGGGGCTTTGCTCGTAGTGGAGGCTGACTTTAGGCAGGTTGATATTGGCTGGAAGATTCCGACACTCTTCGACTGACGGCCAGAACACACACAAAGGTCCAAGATCCAACACTGGCTGATTGCCGACAAGGCTCCAAGATTCGACTCGACTGACGGCTGCCGCACGGCGTGTACGAGGCGACGACAGGACACAAGCCCCAAGAAGATGGGGGACTGGAAGACTCAAAGAACGCGCTGGCTTTCGACAGGGGGTGGAAAGCTTGGGGTCTCGGGGTTGAGGGAGGATTTGGAGGGAGTGCGCTTGGAATTGGGTATGGTTAGCTCCGTCTCGTTTGGAAACTGAGTTGAAAACGGCAGAGCCGGGGAAGACTTTGCCTTTGGGGTGCCTGGGGCTGACGTCGAACTGAGCTAATGGTCCGACTCCATGGGAGGGTTCGCTCGCGGTGGTTGTCGACGACTGCGCTGTGCGGGGCGGAGGGAGGACTCCGAGTGAGCGTGCTTGGAATTCGGTGAGGGCAGTGGCAATGAGCCTCAGCCATGGCGTTCTCGGGCGTCGCGGATTTGACATGGAAATCAATTCTGCGTGGACTGGGCGTTGGCCTGTTGGGCCCTACCTAGCCAGTGGTCGTCGTCCCCGTCGCCTTTGCCCGGTCCACCTCAAACTCTCAGCCAGGTGCCAGGCGCCATGCTCCTACCGCTTCACCGCCCTCCATCGTTTCGCAGTCCGGCCAGCTCCGCCAAATTCTTCCCGCCCACACACCACCCCCAGCCATAGGGCCTGTTTGCCCCCCGAGAGAGGTATGTCAATGCCGCCGGCGACAACGGCATGGTGGACGAGTACGGGGGCCTCGGCCCCGCGACGATGGGACCTGTGCCAGTGTCATGCTAACATGCTTCGCGCAGATTTCAACATGGCAGATGCACCATAATTCCCGTCCCCGCGAGCCGCGTCACTCGTCACAGCTCTCAGCACTGAGCAGCGGCTGACAAGCACTCCTCGACGAAGTTCCACCATTTGGACTTGGTCCTGCCGACGCGGCAATTGACATGGCTCAGCGCCCATGCCGCTTCTGGTGTCGTCCAGACGAGGAGGTCCAGGACGAGGAGGTCAAGAACGAGGACGCCCAGGACGAGGACGAGGACATCCAGCACGAAGATGTCCGCGCCAAAGAGAGACGCTGATGGTTATGCCCCCAACTCCAAAGAGGAGAAACTGGAGCCGGAGAGGCGAATCGGCGAGGAATTCCGCGTCACGGATGAACTCATCACCAACATCCGAAAAGGGCGACACTGCCATACCTGTCCCAAGGGCAAACCACACATCGGAAGAGACGCTTCTGAATGCCATCAGCGTTTTTGCAGTTAGGAAGGCCATGGCCACAAAAGCAAATACGCTCCGGACTGAGCTTGATCCGGCAGGTTGCCTCCCAGGCACTACTTGTATACCGGTCAAAGCCAAACCATCGGTATACGTACAAGGACGGAGTGAATCCCGGAAATGACCCCATGGACCTGGACCCGAGCGACGGGGAGAGCGGAGACGGCGGAGACAGCAGTGCGGGTAGTGGTAGGGACGACGAGGGCAGCGATACGGACATCTCTAAGGGCGATGAGCTGGATAGCACCGGGGCAGTCAAGCTTCTCCGTACGCTCAATGCAAACGCGAACAACAACGATTCAGACTCGAGTGACTCGGGATCCGGGGATGGAGACTAGGCATTGGTAGATAGCATGAAAGGGGTATTGCTGCACTGGACCTATCATTTTTGTATTGTATGTGATGTTGGACGAGTGGCTGAACTGACAGTGACCTCCATGCATGTCTGTGAAACGAGTGGCTAACATCGGGGCTGGAGGATCTCCGTAAAGGCCTTGGTTTCTTTCGTTGTTGGATAGCAGGCGGCCCTGGTGCCAGCATGCTCGGCATCCTACCTGTTGAAAGTTAAAGATGGTATATGAGAATGATGCCTTAGAATACGGGGAAGCCCTATATCAGAAGTTGAATCGGAGGAGCTATTCATCACCAATCAATAAGGGGTTGTAGTATAGTGGTTATACGTCTCGCCAAACCTACTGACCCGCAAGGGTCGGTTTCCACCCAGGCGAGAAGACGCGGGTTCGATTCCTGCCAACCCCCTACCCTATCCTATAGTTATGGCCCTTTATGGCTTCCACTTTTTTACCGGTGACCCGGGACATTTCCCACCCATCCTGGTGGAGACTTGACAATTTCTTTTTGAGCCCGGCGGTCATCAGTTCAGGAACCCCACGAAAATGTTTTCCAGCAGTGCGTTTCTCCCCCGTGATGCCGTGATCAGCAGTGGAGGCAGGCCTGGCCGTGATTGTCAGCAGAGCGAAAGAACAACCCGAGCACGTCGGAAGAGGACTTCGTACCAACCACTCCCTCCCACCGAAAGACGCCAGCGCCAAAGACATCAGTGCCCAAGACGCCCGTGTCCAAGAAACCAGTGCCCAAGACGCCCGTGTCCAAGAAACCAGTGTCCAAGACGCCCGTGTCCAATACACCAGCGTGGGAAGCACCATCCACCATCCCCCCAGTCGTCACCCAGAGCCACGCAGCGCTGAGCACACCTGTATCCCTGCCAAAGGACAAGAACGAAAACCCATTTGGCCCAAAGGGTATGTCTCCCCATTGCCCTCATGTTCCCCCATACCTCCCATGTCAATTCACCACATATCCCTCTGCCAATTGCTGACTAACAACCGCGTTCAGGGTTCAACATCTACGATGCAGAGAGCAGCGACTCCGATGTTATCCTCGACCTCTCCCCGCGCTCTCTCCGCAACCGCACCAGCCGCCGCAAGGCTGCACGTGCCAGGAACTCCTCCGCCTCGCCCCCCCACGCCAAGAAGTCAAAGGGTGATGACGCCGCCGTTGCCTCGGATGGGGGTGAGGACAACCTTGATGATGCGGCTGGCCTCGACGATGCGGCTGACATCAACGACAAAGACCTCTCTGCCCTCTTGCGGGAGTTCCAAAAGTCCCACCCTCAGTACATTGAGGAGGAAATCGAGGAAAATGAGGACGAGGGGGGGGAAGAGCCGTCCAACAACCCTTGGCTTGAGCACCCTCCCGTCGAAGACACATCCCAGCCCGCTGTGGATACAACCTCCACCGAGGGCAAGGCCAACATTGAACGATGTCAACGCCGTACTCTCCAGCTTTTCACGTCAATCAAGGCGACTGCTGAAAAAATGCAGACCGACAGCGGAATCCAAAGTCAAGGAGACACCAGCTGTCATTAGCCCTACTCAAGGCGCTCCTCTGTTTCACCAACTCAACGCCATAAATAGTGATAGGACTGGACAGGATGCTGTAAGCTCCCGCACTGGTTTGTTTGTTAGCGTGAGACCTATTCCGAAGGAAATCAGACCTCTCGGACAAAACAAGACGTCTCCAGTTCCGACTTTAAGGCCTACCCAGTTCCGTCTCTAGGCCTAGACAGCAAAGATATTGGTATCCAGTTCCATCTCTAGGGCATATCTAGCAAAAATATACGTGTCGAGTTCCATCTCCAGGACCTTGTCTGTAAAGATATTGGTCTCCAGTTCCATCTCGTATGCCTCGTCATCAAAGATATTGGTATCCAGTTCCATCTCGTATGCCTCGTCATCAAAGATATTGGTATCCAGTTCCATCTCCAGGGCCTGGTTAGCGGAAGTGCAGGTGTCCAGTTCCATCTCTAGGACCTTGTCTGCAAATTTATTGGTCTCCAGTTCCATCTTGTAGGCCTCGTCAGTAAACATACAGGTGTCCAGTTCCGTCCCCAGGGCCGTCATCAAACAGTATGTAGCCTCGGAGAGTATCTTAAATGTCTCCCGTCAATCTTGATGACATCGCCATATTGACGGCGTACAGCGCCATCCAGGTTCTGATCAAGAGTGCCGTCAAGAAGGTGAGGGGGGGCGGGCGGGCAGAGACCAGCACGGGAGAAGGGCGGTGGGCGGCACACACACAAATGGGTGCGGGTGGCGGCGACACATCGAATGAAGAAACTTCAGAGGAGAAGAGAGGAGAAGAGGACGGGGACTGCTGGGCTGACTTTCCGTCCCTCGGGGGAGAGAAAAAGCGTCATGTCCCTTCCTTCCGCTGTCACCCTCGGAATGTGAGCATGATCATTGATCACATTTCAGCGGAGGGGAGCCTGTCCGGGGAAAAGAGCGTCTTGAGGTGGATGTCCATGTTAGCTGGGGGTGGTGGGTGCCTAGTACTGGCGAGGAAGGAGCAGCTGGCCCTTGGTCAGATGACACCAACAAAATGCGAGCATGAGCACGTTGGGTGAAGGAGGGCCTGTCCGGGGAAAGAGCGTCTTGGGGTGGATGTCCTTAAAATCTGAGAGGATGGGTGCCGAATAAGGGCGTGTTCCAGTGCCGCTTAATTTGCCATTTAACCTCATTAAGTGGACTTTTCAGAGGCGTGTTCCAGGTCCACCTCCCCCAAGATTTGGAAAATTCAGGCGATTGTGGAGCTATCCGAATCGGGGCTCTCCACAGATCGATACAACCAATAGAATCAATTTGCACACTCTAAAAACCAGAGAGAGTCTTCCGCAGCGAAAACCTGTTTATTCTGCCTGTGAACGACCCAAATCGTCTACCGGCAACTGCCAGATACTATTTACAGCTGATAAATCGACCGTACTAGGGTTAGGGCCTAATATAAGGGTTAGGGTTAAAAACTTAACTTATTTATATTAATAGAAATTCGTTTTTAGTATATTTACAATTTTCTACTAGGGTTAGGGTTCTAATTATAATAATAGAATACGACTCTATCGTTAAGCTACTAAGAAAAGAGCCTTTCGCCCTGGAAATGCTCCTGCGTAGGTCCGAGCGCCCACGGGGGACTTCCCGCCAAGACGTTATTAAATTCTGTCCCCTGGGGCTCTGGAACACGCCCTAATATGGCGAGGAAAAAGAAACTCCCGCATATTGATGACCAGGGTCATGTCCCACCCAGTCCACCAGGCTGGGTGGAAAATGTCCCTGGTGAAGGAGCTTGTCGCGCACAAGATTGATATACTTAATGGTAAAACACTGCAGCAAAAATGTAGGTAATAGGACCGCTAGGATTCGAACCCAGATCTTCTCGCCTGAGTAGAAAACGACTCTCTTGCGAGAGGTCATTAGGGTGGCGAGTGGTAATACCACTATACCACAGTCCTTGCTTCATTGGTGCTCTGTTGGCCCGGTAACTGCCCCCAAGACACTGACACTGCCCCCACCCCACCAAAACAATCCCCCACCAAAAGATTGAGCCCCCGTGCCTCAATTCAAAACCCCATTGCCGTCAACCTCACCAACACCTGCTCCCGAAAATACATCTGCACGTCCTCCTCCCTGCAACTCCCCCCATCCACCATCCCCCTCCCCTCATCCGCACCCGCACTCGCAATCCCCCCCGCCCACCTCCCCTGCCTCTCCCTCGCCGATGCAAACGGCCAATCCCCGCCCCCCTCGACCAACAACCCCCCCTTCTTCCTCCTCTCCAAAATCCCCAAACACGCCTCCACGCTCCTCCTCATCTGCCTCGTCGGCCCCTCCAAGTGCGGCCTATCCCCGCCCACCCACAGCCCGAGCAAAAACTCCGTCAGCCACACCGCGTCCTCCAGCCTCCCAATCGCACACAGCACCCGCAGCGGATCGCGCAGCTCCTGGTCCGTGTACCCGGGTATCGCGAACCGCGCGCCGCGGTCGAGGAGGTACCGCCCGGCGGTGCGGATCTGTCCGGCCGCGGCGGCCTGGATGACCGCCGTGGAGCGGATGGGCGCCGGGGTCGGGTGCAGGCCGTTGCGCCAGACGATGGACTCGAGGTCGATGGACGTGGGGAAGGCGTCGAGGAGGTAGTCGCACATGTACATGTCGGTGCGGGCGGCGGAGTGGAGGGCCGGCCAGGTGGGGCGCTCCCAGTCCTGGAGGGGGCGGCGGCGGCGGCGGCCGGGAGGGGGGAGGGGGTTCGTTGCGGGGGTGGGTTTGCCGCGGGGGGTTCGGGTGGGGTTTGGGGGGGTTACCCGACCCGAGATCTCGTGGGCCGGGGAGGGGCCGGGCCAGTTTTTGACGTTGAAGGAACGGCCGACCATCTCGGAGGCGCCGCGCTCGACGAGGAGTTTGGCGGTGGAGATGTGGCCGCCGCAGATGGCGTAGTGGAGGGGGGTCCAATCGGGGCGGGGGTCGCTGAGGGTGCCGCCGACGGTGTCTTCTTTGCCGTTGGGCGTGGCGAGGAGGTGCGAGGGCATGAGGCAGTCGCAGAGGCCGCGGGCGAAGTCTTCGATGCCGTGCTGCTCGTCGAGGAGCTTGTCGACGATTTCGGTGTGGCCGAGGAGAGCGGCGAGGTGGAGGGGCCCCCACCAGCTCGCGCCATAGTGGTGCGCCCAGGTGATGGGGGAGCCTTCTTTGACGACCCTTCCGACGATTTTGCGGCCGATCATGTCGTCCAGGCTGCAGAAACCATGGGGTGGCCTTCTCATCTGCAGCTTCCCCTTGGTGACACTGTCCCTGTCCTCAAAGCTGTCTTCGTGCTTGGGGATCGTGGGCATATTCAAGATGACCGTATTCTCTCGAAGGAACTCGCGCGTGAGGTTGTCGGTGATGCGGAACGGGCCAGGGCCCCCGAGATCCCCCAGGGCGGCGAGATCCTGTAGGCGGGATCGCAGGATGGGCGAGACGTAGTAGCAGTCCTCCTTGAGCTTCCAGGGCTCCGCAAAACCACCATTGAAGAGGGCGTTTACCGCCTGGAGATCACCCTCTTGGACTGCCCAGAATATGGTGTTGGGCTGGTATGGGTTCGCCTCACGGGTCCTCGCGATTGACCCGGTGTCGTCTTCGGCGTCCAAGTCCCCGTGCGTGGAACTTTGGACAACGTCCGAGAAGTCCGGAAGGTCAGACATGTTTGTGTTGGCGATCTGTCGACGGCGACGTTGATGACAACGAGGTGAGCAGTACAGGTATCGTGGTGTCGAGGGTCGGAAAGACGACCAGGTGAAGCCCAATTGGATGTGGTGTGGTGATAGCTCAGCCGTCGAGGAAATTGCTGGACAGGAAAACTTTGCTTGGGAAGAACAAAGAGGCTACTGGGGAAGAAGCCCATGGGCACTGGCACCGGCACACTTGGATCGAAACAAAAGCAGGTCGACCGCCTCGGGCCTTTCTTTCATGTCCTTGAGGGATTCGTTGTTGACATGGTCAAGGTGGGTCTAAATACGCCCTTGTCTCAGAAACAAGTCTCCGAGTCCGTCATGCCGATGTTGCGGATTTCGTGACAAACAAAGGAACCTGCCCTCCCAATGCGGCCGCCTTCCAGAAAAGCGGCGTCGAAGACAACCAGCACGGCGCACTTCCTTCTTTGTCGCAGCCTGACTCTATAAACCTTTATGGTGTGAAGAATGCGAGGAAATGCTGGATGTGAACAACTGAAAAATGATGCAAGCGAATGATCCAGATGTCGAGGAGGCCGTGATGGTATCTGTATCATGAGGGAAAATACATGCCCAATAGTACATCAATTAATCAGGGACTGTAGTATAGTGGTATTATACGTCTCGCCCTTTCCCCTTTAGAACGGTGTTCATCTCCTAAAGGGTGGCCGTCCTCTCGCAAGAGGCCCGAGGGACGGGTCATTGGGCTCATCAGTCTATCAAGTGAGTTGAAGGTCAAACAGGATTCTCTTTGCCGGTTCAAAAACACCCCGCATGGGTCTGACGAAGCACCCGTCCACCCGTTGTTGGATCTCCACTGCGCGTCACCAAAGCTGTCCGAAAGGTGAAGCTGTGTGGAACACTCCGGACAGTCCGATACTACCTACGTTTCCATAAGAAGCCACTTTCATGATCCCGGGCCAATGATCTCTCGCCATGACATGCAGCAACCATGACCTCCGCAAGCAGCGAGGGAGCAATGAGTAGCACCCCAGAGGACTTATAAGGGCGGATCTGTCCATCAAGGTGTAGTCAGTGCTCTGCCTCTTAAAGTCAACACCTCAAACTCACAATGGCCAAGAAACTTACCATCGCCGTCTTTGGCGCGACTGGAGCTCAGGGAGGCTCGGTTGCAAATACCTTCCTCCACGATGCCAAGCTGAAGAATGACTGGACCGTCCGCGCCGTCACCCGGGACATCACGAAGCCATCTGCGGCCAAGCTCCGCGAGCAAGGTGCCGAAGTTGTCTCGGTGAGACCTCCCTTCCCCCGCAGGCTCTCTCATACCACCCCTAACACCGCCAGGCCGACATGAACAGCCCCGCCACCCTCCTCGAAGCCATGACGGGCGCCTACGCCGTCTACGCCGTGACCAACTACTGGGAATCCCTCGACGCGGCCGTAGAGGAGCGTCAGGGCAAGGCCCTCGCCGACGCCGCCATCACCGCCGGCGTCCAGCACTTCATCTTCAGCTCCCTCATGAACATGAGCGAACGTGAGTTCCCCCCTGCCCTCGCCCCATTCTCAACCCTAACCCCGAGCCCGGACACCAGTCTCCAAAGGCCGCCTCCCCCACATCCACCACTTCGACAGCAAAGCCCACGTCGAATCCTACATCCGCACCACCCCCCTCCCCGCCACCTTCTTCATGCCGGGCTTCTACATGCCCAACATCGTCTCCTCGCAGATGCGCCTCGACGCCGACACCGGGGCGTGGACCTTCTCCCTGCCCGTCCCGCCCGCCACGCGCATCCCGCTCTTCAACCCCGCCGACACGGGCAAGTTCGTCGCGGCCGCGGTGCTGCAGCGCGAGGCGACGCTGGGGAGGCGGATCCTCGGCGCCAGCGAGTACCTGACGTGCGAGGGGGTGGTGGAGGGGTTCAGAAGGGCGTTTCCCGAGAGCGGGAGGGGGGCGAGGTATAAGCAGGTCGGGGAGGGGGAGTACAGGGATAAGCTGGTGGGCAAGGGGATGAGGGGGGATGTGGCGCAGGAGGTGCTGGAGAATATGTTGATGTTGGTTGATCCGGGGTATTATGGTGGGGAGGGGTTGGAGGAGTCGCTGGCGTTGGTGAGGGGGGCGGGGTTTGGGGTGGTTAGGTGGGAGGAATTTGTCAAGGGGGCAAAGGGGTGGGAGGGGTTGAGGTAGGGGTTGATGTTGGTATATTTTCTGCTGTTGGAGGTTGTTCATGCTGCTTGTGTCGTGGTGCGCATGGCTGTCCGTCTAATGTTTGCCGTTCTATAAATACATGGCGCGCCGAGCACGAATCGTCTATATTCCCTCTTCCGTCTCTTCCCCTACACGTAGTACTTGTCCTGCGGCACCCTGACGTGCCCCCCATCCTCGACGGCGGACGTGACATGAATGTCGGTGTGCTTGCGGATCCCCGCCCCGGGAACTTGCAGCTCAACGGCGTCCTTGACAAGGTCCTCCTCCGACTCGTACTGGTTCTTGGTGTTGGTGCTGCTGGCGGCCTGCTTGGACCGGAAGGTGTCGCGGTTGTCGGCGCGCTGGTACGCAAGCCCCGCGTAGCCCGGCGAGGGGTTGGTGATGGCAGGCTTGGTGTTGGAGATGGAGATGCCCATCTTGGAGAAGCAAGACTCGATGACGGGCTTGCAAAAGGGGATGCAGGCGGCGATGACACCGAGGAGCATCTCGAGCTCCGTCCAGGTGCTGATGGACACGCTCATGGCCCACGTGTGGACTCCCGGCTTG
Organism: Podospora conica; assembly: GCA_030685255.1. Taxonomy (NCBI): domain Eukaryota; kingdom Fungi; phylum Ascomycota; class Sordariomycetes; order Sordariales; family Podosporaceae; genus Podospora; species Podospora conica. Next base: position 214,590 of record MU839469.1, on the reverse strand, counting down.
CCATAGTCGGCGATCATGACGTTCTTAATGATGCTCGAGATACCGGCCAGCAGACCGAGGCCCATGAGGAAACCGAGGACCAGGCGCTCGCGCAGGGGGCGCTTGAGGTTCCAGAGGAAGCTGATGGGGGCCAGGGATAGCCCCACGTCGGTCGTTACGCTGACGACGGCGCCGGTAACGGAGGCGATGCGGATGGCCGAGGGGGGAAGGCAAGTGGAGTCCCCGTTTCCAAAGTCGCCCCAGGCCGCCGAGAGAGGGCGGCAAGACAAGAGCACGAAAAGGGCGTTACCTATACCATAAGAGGCTGCAAGGGCGACGTTGATATATATGAAAGCCTTATAGAACGTGCCGCTCTGGATGCGCAGCAGCGTCAGGCCGACCGAGAGCTTGATGAAGGCCATGCCCATGCACCAGGGGGGGATGGACAGGAAGGAGCCCTTCTGGCCCTCGAGAATGGCTTCTGGGCTTTTGAAACCAACCGTGAGGAAGCTTTGGGGGACATAGAGTCCAAAACAGGCGAGAGTGAGGATCTGTACCGCGTCTGGTTAGCATGCGGCAAGCTAGAGGGGAGCAGAGGGCCCGAGAGAGCCCAAGAGGAGAGTCTGAGAGCCCGAGAGTCTTACATAACCCACGGTGATGCAAGCATCAGACCACATGTTCATGCGGGACTGGACCCGCGTCTTGAATCGACCCAGGCGGTAGGCGAGAGTTGCTGTCGCCAAAACAACTAGAGGTATGGTCACACCGTAGTACATCTGGGCGACCACGACGGCGCGGTCGTCGATGAACATGGGTTCTCCGGGGGCAGCCATGGTGATGGTCGGTGGCGGTCGAGATGTCGAGAGTGATCGGCAAGACAGACAGGATGACGACGCAGGGTTGGGGGACCTCGTGGCTCTTTAACTTGATCGTCTTGGTCCTCTCGTGGCGGATGGGCGTGACGGGATTGATCCCACAGAACCCCCCTCGATCTCTGGACGCAAGCCCCTTTGCCCCCTCGTCTCTCCCCCCCTTGGCAGCAAGGACAGTATTTCTTTTGCTGACTTGCACATTCTTCTCCTTCCAATCTGGCTTGCAGCTCGCAGAATTGCATCGGGTCCCTGAACCACTTCCGCGGGTCGTTCGAGTCTGCGGCCAACCCTGCCGCCACGCCAAACGGCTGTCGACAAGGGGCGCCGGAGGGGTGCGAGGGGGGGCATGTCGGAGTGTCGGACCATGGCTCTGGGTGCCCTGGCTGCCTGGGAAGGGGGAAATCCTTTGAATCCTGCGGTGGCTTGCGTGGTGGGACGATGGCCGATGGCCCCCAAATCCCAATGGCCCGGGCCCGGGCAACTTTCTCTCACAGACGTTGTTGCCCGAGCGGGCATGCTGCGAACAAAACTTGGGGACAGCTTGCCACTGCATCGCGGGAAGGAGCGAGGTCGGGTCGTGCAAAAGTGAATTCAACCGCTGTCAGAGTTTTTGGTTTTCCGGGGCAGTGGCCCCTCTCCAACATTCGGCATTTCTCGCAACCAGCAACCCAGCACAGCAACTTGCAAGCTCCGAGTCGTCGTCCGTGATCTCTGGGCAGGATTGTTTTCGTATTTCTTTTTCCTTTCCCCACTGTCTGCAAGCTGGCGCGTGGCCCAGTAGGGATGGCTGCAGTCCATCCGGCATAAAGGAATCGCAGCTGGCTGCATGGGGCTAGTACCGAAGTCGACAAGGTTCTCCAGCTAATGTCGCATCGCACCACATGTCAAGACGCTTGCAGACAGGGATATCTTGACGATTCCGTAATATTATTCAACGCCCGCAAGAGAGGAGACATGAGGGCCGCGCCGCCGCGGGATGCAACGGAGGCAGCACCACGAGTGGTCAGTCAGGACTCCAGTCTGGTCCCCGGAATCGGGGAGGTGATTTCATTCTGAAATTCTCCTCCACAGCGGCCTAACCCGTTCTCAGAGCTCGGCCTCTGCGCTAACATGGACCCATGCGGTCCGAGGCGATAGTCCCAAATTGCCCGAGTGGAGGATGTCACCCTCGGATGCTCCCCTCACCGTCCACGCGGGTTATAAGATGTCCACCGTGTCTCATCACATTCTTTCTTTCGTCTTTTCCACGTGGTGTCCTTCCTTGTCAGCAAGCAAAACTCGAAAAAAAGAAAATTCGCAACCATGAAGCTGTCTTTCCACACCCTGGGTCTCGTGGCGGCCCTCGTCGGCGCCATCGGCGGTGACTGCTCCCCGGCCGGCCCTGGCGGTGGCCCGGGCGGACCCGGTGGGTCCTGCACCAACGGCAACAAACCCTACGTCCGGAAAGAGTGGTAAGCCATCTCGTTCACTGCATTTTGGAAGTTCTGAACTGACCACTTCACTGCTAGGCGCCGTCTCAAGCCTCATGAGAGGACGGGCTACATCAACGCTGTCAAGTGCCTCATGAACAGCCCCAGTCTCATCACGAATCTTCCCGCTGCCGAGAGCCGCTACGATGACTTTACCGCCACCCACCAAGCGCAGACCGACTTTGTTCACTTTGTGGTAAGGACCCCGAGCCCCTTCACCGATCGTCTCATCAATGACCATCCCACTGACACCACCTCGTAGGGCATCTTCTACCCGTTCCACCGCCTGCTCCTAGCCGAGTATGAAAAGGCCCTCTGGGACTGCGGCTGGGACAGGAAGCTTGGCCAGGTACGTGAAATACATGACCTGATACACCCCCCTTTCTTCAGGGTATAGCGGGAACTCCAGGAGCTCCCGCTCCCTCGGTTCATTCCCCAAACTCTTTCAAATACTGACACCAAAACAAGCCTTACTGGGACTGGACAATCGACGGCTCCAGCGAAGATGAGTTCCTCAAGTCACCCGTCTTTCACAACAACCATGGCTTCGGCGGAAACGGAGCCTACATCCCAGGGAACCTCTCCCACCCCGAGCTCCCCGGTCACGTAAGTCCCCCCAGTGCTCTCCCAGCAATGTATCAACCACTCACACTCGTCTCAGGTGGGCGGCCCGCCCTTTGAGCTCCCCGACCGGAGCGGCGGCGGCTGCCTGCTCACGGGCCCCTTTGCCGGGCTCTCCACCAAGCTCGGCCCGCAAAACATCACCACCGGCACCACCCCCCGCTGCGTGCGTCGTGACTTCTCGTACGCCTCGCTGCGCGACTTCTCGGGCGAGGCCCAGATCCAGGAGGCCATGGGCCTCCCCGACTTTGGCAGCTTCGAGCAGATCACTGACACCTCGACCTTCCACCCGGGCGGCCACTGGGCCATCGGCGGCCTTTATGGTGCCATGACCGACACCTACGTATCCCCGTCGGACCCGCTGTTCTATCTCCATCACAGCAACATGGATCGGGCGTACTGGTCTTGGCAAATGCTGAACCTCTCTGTGCGCGAGCAGGAGATTTCGGGCCCGCTGGTCTTCTTCGACTACGCTAACCAGATCGCTGGCAATGCGACCCTGACGACGCCTGTCTGGGTTGGCCTTGCGAACCGGGTGGATCATGTCGCTGGGGATCTCCTGCACATCCGCAAGGGGCCGTTTTGCTACACCTATGATCAGGTGTACAACTTTGAGGAGTGATGGGTGAAGGGGGATTCATTCTTGAGTACATATTTTTTGTGTTGATTTTCTGGCTTGGGGCATTGCATCGCATCGTACACACATTTGGCATACCATACGTAATTTAATGCTATTTTGAGCGCTTCACTTCCTGACTTTGCTTGAGTTGGCAAGGCATCGCGGCGGACATGAGGATCTTGGGCCCGGGTGAGGACGGGTCTCGTGTTCCCTCCATGCGAACTTGCATTTTGGCAGGGGCAGGTCTCATCCCAAATTCCACTTTCAAGTTTTTCGTACGTACATGTACACGCTCCAGCCCCTGTTTGTTTGTTAGCGCGAGACATTCCCCTGTGTAGACACAGGCCACATAGCACACGCCGTTTGATGGAGGCCCTGGAGATGGAACTGGATACCTTTCCTCAGAGCCGAATGCCTTTGGGTCGGAACTGGAGGCCTTTTTCTTTGTGCAACCAAGCTTCAATGGCAGAGCTGGATGTCCTGGACTCTGAATTGGCGGCCTTGAGGTCGGAACAGGAGGCGCGGCGTCCTTGGCGAGAGGTCTCGCGCTAACAAGCAAACCAGTACGGATTACCGGATTGTATTTTGATGTTGCTCGATAGGGTCCAGCAAGAGAGGGGCGAAGGATCACACAAGGATCAAGACGTACGATTTAAACACAGGCTCCCAGGGTCGGCAAGTGCACCACGATGACCGGGCCGACACATTTCATATCCGATTCTGTTCTGATCGAGGCGACAAGAATCTTTTCTGGCAATCTCAGCACGGGACCAGCTTCATATTTGAGATCGGCCTATCGTCCTTTCGTCGCAAGTTGCAGCTAAATTGAGGCTTACGTCGCAAGCTGTTCACCCACCATAGGACGGGGGCCAGTCCTTGACCACCCCTCCCGCAACTCTCTCCCCCCAGCAGTCACTGCCCCCCAGAGGAAAAATAAAGAGGTCCAGAATGGAAAGCTCCTCCATGCGATCCAATCAGCGAGTGTGGGGATTCCTGCTGGTTGTTGCGGGGGCGGCTCCAGGAACCGGTGGATTCTGGAAAGGCGGCACCTTCGCGCTGATGAGGGTGTGGCGTGTCGCGTCCCGTTTTTTCGTCACACGAGGGAAGGAGGGTCGTTTGTTGGTGCCGGACCACATCCCGAACCTAAAGGGTGGAGTTGCTCGAATGGCTCGGCCGGTCGGGTCGATCGGCGTGCCGTCCGCAAAACCTTTCCATCTCCGACTCCAATCCCAGCGACCGGGACCTGGAAAAGACCAAGCCTTTTCGCCCAGACCGCCAAGCTCATTTCAAAGGCTTGTTTCTTCGACTCACAGTGGTGATGGCGACGGCCAAGAGTCTTGGTTTCCTTGGCCCCGTCTTGGCTGCAAACCCTTTTCCCGGTCGACGGGAACCACGATCAAAACACCATTCCAAGCAGCGGACATGTCGACAATGTGGCCACGGGACCGGCCAGCACGCACCCAGCTCGGCGAAATGCTTGGATAAATTCCGCGGCTTCGACACACACGCAATCTATCTGAAAGTTTGGGGCTCGGTAGCCCACCACGCACAAGCCGAAAGAGGCAGAAAGCCCCCGACACTCCGCCGTTGGTCTGGGGCAGCCCTGATTTCCCCGCATTGTGCCGTCCGTCGTTGGGAGGGAGGCTCCTGTCTCCCTGGATAAATCCGAGCCGAAACAACCGGTCTTTACACAAGCAGAACCTGGTGGGTTGGTGACCAAAGACGAACATCGTCACTCGCAGCCAGACTCTTGGCATCATGTGCTTGGACGAGGGCAATAACGACGATGCGGTAGGATATCCCCCGTCATAGGTGCGCGTCCTGTCGTCCTCATTTCTGACTTTTATAGCAGCATGGTGGTGATATGATGCCCCCCAAGAGATATTACCCGGGGGGCGGACGAACGCAAGACGTCAAGCTATAAGACAGAGCCATCACCCTCTTCACCAGAAGCGAGAAGCACCAAGCCACCATTCAGTCACCCGCCCTCAGTCACCATGGTTGCCTTCAAGTTCCTCACCCTCGCCGTGACGGCCATCACCGGGACCCTCGCCGCCCCCAGCCCCGAGGCCGACCCCGACGCCCCCAACTTTGAGATCGGGCCGCACAACCTCGCCCGCCGGCAGGGTGGCTTGGACTACAACCAGAACTGGTCCGCGATCCCGGTTTATCCCCCAAACTCTTTCAAAAGCTGACATGAATTTTAGGAAGGTCAGCCAGCACATACTACTCCGGGAGCTCCCGATCCCTCGGGTTATCCCCCAAGCTTGTTCAAGAGACAGGAGCTGACATGCCTTTCCTAGGCCGGGCAAGGCAACATCAACTACACGCCCAGCAACAACGGCTACTCGGTCACCTTCTCCAACGCCGGCGACTTTGTCGTCGGCAAGGGCTGGCGCACCGGCCGCGCGCGCAACATCAGCTTCGAGGGCTCGACGCAGCAGCAAGCCGGCACCGTGCTCGTGTCCGTCTACGGGTGGACCAAGAACCCGCTGATCGAGTACTACGTGCAAGAGTACACCTCCAACGGGGCCGGGTCGGCGCAGGGCACCAAGCTAGGCTCCTTTACCACCGACGGCAGCACGTATGATGTGTGGAAGCATCAGGTATTTGAAAAAATTGGTAGTGCTTCGCGGGGTTGCCATGCTGAGACTATTATAGCAAGTCAACCAGCCTTCAATCTCGGGCACCAGCACCTTTATGCAGTTCATCTCGAACCGCGTCAACAAGCGCCCCGGCAGCGGCACCGTCAACATGCAGGCACATTTTGACGCCTGGAAGAAATTTGGCCTGAATTTGGGATCCCAGCACGATTACCAGGTGCTCGCCACCGAGGGCTGGGGCAATGCCGCAGGTTAGTCTCCGTTCCAACACCCTCATTGTTCTCATGCTGACTAGGTGCCTACCCAGGAAACTCAAAATACACAGTGCAAGAGGTGGGCAACACCAACAGTGGCGGAGCCAACCAGAACCCCCCGCCCGCCTCGTCCGCGAAGCCCACCACCACCGCCGCCGCCCCCAAGCCGGCCACGTCGGTCGTCACCACCACCGTCACCAAGACCGAGACCAAGACGGCGACGGCGACGGTCACGAGCGTGTCCACCGTCATCTCGTCGGCCCCCGCCGTCACAAAGACCGAGGTCAAGACCGAGACGGTCGCCGGCAAGCCCGAGACGGTGCTCAAGACCGAGACGGTCCTCAAGACGGAGCTGGTGCTGGTGCAGACGGTGCCGCAGTGCGTGGCGGCGACCGAGGCGCCGGTGATGAGCCTGTCGGCGCCGGCGGCGAGCCTGTCGGCGCCGGCACTGAGCGTGCCTGTGCCGGCGGTGACGACGAATGTGGTTTCCCTGGGGTAGGGCACCGGCTGGCAGGGAGGGAGGGTGTAAATACGAGGGGGGATGGGACGATGGGTCTTGTTCATAATATGATGTTGGTTCGTTCTTTTATAGTACCTATTGCAGATACTTCAAACTTGGCAGCATCGCTTCCCCTGCAACATCCTGTCCAGTCTTTGGTATTAAGCGGGTCAGCGCTGAACCGGGTGCCAAAGGAGCATCTTGAACCGTGACGGTGGATGTAACCTGGAGATTTCCACCCTAACAGCACATGCAGTTAATCGCTTTCCAAGCAGCCAGATCGTCCGAAACCCCTCAACTTCATTCCCGCAGCAACCCGCTCGTGCTGTCTTGGTAGCAAGATGAGCACAGTGGTGGACATTAGGTGGCGGAAAACTGCGAAGCAATGGGCTGCCAAAAGCGACCGATAAAGCGGTCCGTGCTCCAGTGCCCCGCTTTCCTATCTAATCTACCAAAGGGTGGCCAGTGCATGACGGGGCTATGACAATGGGCAGATACTCCAGCACAGCGAGCTTCACACACGACAAACCAGCCCAACAAAAAGACATACAGCCTCACAATCGAATGGGATTATTTCCAGCAGTCCATTCAGGACTGGAATAGAGGTGCCAAAAAGTGTGTGGGTGCCAGGAATCGAACCTGGGTCCTCTCGGATCGCTGTGTTACACCACAACGAGAAGTACTGACCACTATACTACACCCACTAACTGAATTATGTTTATCGGGGTCCGTAAACCTGTTCATGACGCAGAGTCAATGACTGCCTTACAAGCTCGGTCCCCATCGCCGTCCACCTCACCAGCACCTGCCCCCCCAAGATACCCGTGGACACCTGCACCGCCTTTTCTGTCTACCTCCCCGAGTACACCACCCCGCCTACCTCTCGTGCCTCTCTCCCGACCAAAGCAACCCCGCTTCAAAACCTTATTTCCGTCAATCTAACAAACCAGGGCTGGAGTGTACAGACAACGAGAATCCTGTTTGTCCTCCAGGCTCCAACTCACAGCAGAGGCAGCACAGATCTCACACAAGCCTCACCCTCCTCTTCACCACGCCTAAGCACTCAAACCCATACCCCGCCTCCGTCTTCAACGTAATCGTCGTCCTCCTCTCCGCCGGCCTGCCCACCCCATCCCCATCCAGCACCACCATAAACACCTTTTCCACCACCGGCCCTCCCTCCCTCACCCGAGTCTTCACCCTCTCCACCACCAAAACCTCATACCGCCCCGTCCCCAACGTATTCGGATGCAAGAAATTCCTCTCCGTCACCAACCCCATCACCTCCCCCTCCCCGCCCGGCACCACCACCTCGCTAAACGGCTCCGTCCTCACCACCAACCCCCCCTCCACCACCCATCCCTCGACCACCAGCTCCTTCCCCTCCACTCCCACCACCTCAACCGCCATATCCCTCCCCACCACCCCCGTTTCCCCTTCCTCGCCGTCCCCCGCCGGCAGCAACCCCACATCAATACTCACCTCCCCCGCCCACCCCGTCCATGACCACGACGGGAACGCCGCCCTCCTCCTCGGCTTCGCCCCCACCCCGCGCGGGTGCATCCATCCCAAGCACGGCGGATGCGCCTTCAGCGGCAAGCCCCACACACACGTCCCCGGCGGGAGCAGCGTGCGCTCCCACACGTTCAGAACCCCAAGCAGCGCGTTGAGCGAGTCCCCATCATTGGTCATGGCGCGGGAGGTATAGTCCGCCGTGATCAGCCAATACACGTCAGAGAGGAGGAGGCCGGACCCAGACTCCTGCAGTGTGGAAGATGGCTGGTACGCCCCCGGGACGAGCAGGTCCAAAATCTCCGGGAGCGGGCTGGTCCACCCGCCGGCGGGGTGTGTCGCCGCGTCGAGGGACTCGGGGACGCGGGTGCGGCTGCACTGGAACTCGAGGTGGGTGGGGGTGAAGAAGAGGTGGCGGCGGGAGAGGAGTTCCTCCTGGAGGGTCCAGGCGCGGGTGGACCAGGTGGAGGCGGCCTGCTCGGCGGCGAGGGTCGGGGGGAGGGTGAGGAGGGTGAGGGCGGCGATGGTCTCGGTGAGGGCGGCGGGGCGGCGGGTGGTGACGCCGGGGAGGCCGACGTTGGAGTCGGTGCCGGCTAGGGCGATGAGGGTGAGGGTGGCGGAGCTGTAGATCATGTCCATCATGCGGAGCTGTTGGTCCTTCTCGGCGCGTTGCTGGGGGGTGGGGTCCTGGGTCTGATCGATGCAGAGCGCGTCGACCCAAAGGTACCGGTAGCCGAGGTTTTTGGTGACGGTGATGGCGTCTTCGATGGTGCGGGGGAGGGTGCCGGATTCCAGGGCGCCGTCGGCGGGCATCACGCCTCCCCAGACGTAGGAGAGGGCGAGGTAGTCGCAGTTGTCGGGGTAGGGGATGACGGTTCGGTGGGAGGTGTCGATGACGCGGATGCGTTTGATCTCGGGCGGCTTTTGGATCTCGCAAAAGGTGCCGTGGTGCTTTCTGCAGTTCTCCAGAGCTTGCTTGGGGAAGGAAAAGTCGATGAGCGGCGTGACGGGCTGGCCGTTCCCCATACTGCGACCGGGAAACGTGTCGGATGTGGCGAGACAGATGGACTCGCCGGCCATCTGGGACTGCTTGATGCCGTTGTCTGACCCCATCCGCGAGCCCATCATGTAGCCCAGGAGATTGGCAGTGTGGTCCAGTCCGAGAAAGATGGCACCCTTGGAGTGGTACTCGTCGACCAACTTCTCCCAGCCCGTGTGCTGGAGGTAGGATCGAAACGGCGCAATCTTGAGATTGTCGGTCGACGGGCTGATTCCCTCGCGCGGGAGGATGCGAAAGATGAGACGACACAAGGGACACGACGGGGCCAGGACCAGGGACGACATCTGGCCGAGGTCCATCTTGTACTTGTCGGCGAGCTCATAATACTCGCCCATCATCTCGTGGTACCTGAGGTTATCTTCTCTTGAGTGTCGCTCGGGATCAGGGAGGGCCCTGCCATCCATGGCTTCTGCATCCCGAAACACGCGGACAATGTCGTAGTCGGAGCATCGCTGACAGAGGGCACTGGGCTGCTGCTGGAGGCTCAGGAGCATGGCTTCCTCGTGGGGATAAAGGGGTGAGACCACCTTGGGGAGAGAAGACGACTCCTTTGCGTTGCATGGCACCGATATGGGCTCGATGCGCCGGCAAAAGACGCACAGTCTCATGGGCGTGGCCATCTTGGGTCGTGAATGGTGATGAGGGGTTGAAGGGAGCTAGGCATCTTGACACCCAACCTTACCAACGGCGAGTTGGGGGCCAAGACTGAATCCATGCTCATTGGATCAACGACTCAACGGAGTTTGGAGAAAGTTGGAGATACCATCCGTAAACCACAAACGGCAGGCAGTTAATATGGTGCTCTCTCCTTGGCTTTCCCTTTTCCCATTGCTGTACTATAGACAAGAGGCCATCGACGAAATATGGCAACGCATTCTAATCATTCTCTGCCACATCAAGAGATATATCTTTACCAACATTTCCAAAACGCCAACGTTGTTTGGCACCTGGAACCAGAGAAACGATCATTGTGTCATATGCCCCGTTGTCCGAATGTTCTTCGGTGCTACACTGAGATTGGACACTTTGGGGTCATTTGAAGACAAAATGTCATCTCGTGAGTAATTCCAAATGACATTCTGTAGATGTACCCCAACATCAGCAAGAATTTTTGGACTTTATCCCATACTGGATATCACGGAATCGTTTCCGACTCCCCCTTACCCCCAACACCCTCAGGACTTGCCCCCATCGTCACCCTCGCCGCACTCCCGTCCTCGCCGCTCCTACTTCCATACAGCCCAGCCACCCGCTTCGCCCGGATAAGCCCTCCGTATACGCCCTGGAGGGTCTTTCCATCAACCCAAGTCTCTTCCCCAGTCTCCGTCTCGGCCTGGAACTTCCCGCCCCTCGCCCCTCGCCCCTCCCTTGGCGGATCCGCTAACCATATCGTATGGCTCCCCGACGTGAATGTCGCCAACAATCACAAGAGCGCACTTGTGTCTTGTCAACATAACATTTAGGCGGCGCTGGTCTGTCGTAAACCCGGGACCTGGCTTGGGATGCGCGGTACCCATGATTGCGACAATGACGGGCTTCTCGTTACCCTGGTACGAGTCCACGGTAGCGGCCTCGGGCATCGACGCAAGTGACGGGACACTGTAACTTCTTCTTGATGGTCTTCTTCATCACATCCCGATTGGCGGCGTACGCTGTCAAGATGCCGATGTCAGCGGGGCTGACACCAGTATCCTTCACGAGGTCGGCGATGCGTCCATACACACCTTGCAGAGTCTTGCTGTCACCCCAAGCTTCCGCACCCGTCGTTGCCCTCGCCGCACCCCCGGTCCTCGCCGCTCCTGCCCGGTACTTACACTCATGCTCCCCAGGATGCAGCAACTGTATCGCCACGAAGCGCTCGGCCACGTGCCCTCACCGCTCCAAGGCCGCGTACATGTAGCTGTAGCTTCAGCGGCCGGGGCCTGAACAAACAGGCGGGAAGGGATGGATGGAGGGTGTAAACAGGGGTACCCGAGGAGAGGAATTGGGATGGGATTGATTGATACAGGTAGCTGCGATGCTTCGATGCTTTGAGCAAGGAACGTTGATTTCGTGGACGGGAGCATGTGTTCCAATCGCAGTGGTGTCGGTGACCTCGTTTGACGGGCAATGCCGCCTCCTCTCGGGTAATGCCTCGTCCAAGGGACCTACCATGAGCACCGCTCTGGTGGCCCAGGCCACGTCAACTCAAGAGGTACGTGGGAGACTGACTTCAAAAATATCCTGGACATACACTGACTCTGACACTCTGACATTCAGGCAGCGCTGGTCGGTTGTGAACATAGCCGGGACCGGGCTTCGGAGGCTGCCCTGTGGCAGATGTCTGTTTTTTCGTTCGCATTCGAATCTGGCACGCCGTATCGCAGCGATCTTCGCCCACAGATCCACCACTGCCTGCCTGCACCAAGATTGAAAAGGGCATTGATATGCTCCGTGCTTGCCATCGATTCTCTGATGAGACCCATCATTTCCCTGGGCAGAGGTCTCGCGCTAAAACACATACCATCACCAGGGAGAAAGCGAGGACTGCTTCTCCCCCGTCAACGCATGCATAACACAACCATAGGCATCCAACTCATATCTCAGGGCCTTCATCAACAGATTCGTAGCCTCGGCTAGTGTCCTTGGAGAGGTCTCGCGCTCACAGAACAAGTACTGTATTATACAACGCCTATGCAACCGGCTGGTCACACTCCCTCATGCTCTAGTATACAAAAGAAACCTATATCAATGATTGATCACGTCCACCAAAACCCCCTTCCCCTTGATGATGCATCCTCCCTTAGCACGGGTAGAATTCCCCCTTCTTCCTAGAAGCACCCGCATCCCAGTTGTCAAGTGCAACCTCGAGGTCGCACACATTAAGCTTAGCCAACCCCAGCTCCAGCGCCTTGTCCGCGTCCGGCTTCGACTCGTCATAAAAGTCGTTGAACTGGTAACCCCCAGTCCTGTAGTCGCCGTCGTTCTTCTTTCCATTATACGTCCATGTATGAAGCGCCCTGGCAGAGAAACGTTGTTAGCGACCTAGCCTTCGATTTGTCCGCTCTCGGGGAACACAATGCTCCAGATGGGCACCAAGAAAGGGGGGCTGCAACTTACGCGGTGCCGATATCCTGCACAGAGAGGCCAAACTCCCCAAGCACGTCGAGTCCAGGTGCTCCTTTCACGCTGTTTAAAACGTCGATGTTGCACGATGAGCCACCAAACGACGTGTGGCACTCCCTGCCGATGCCCTTGACCGAGATGAGAACATATTGCTTGTTGTCGAAGCACACCTCGCCGTCTTTGAGTACGTCGGCGGGGACTCTGCTCAGCCGGCTGAGATCGCCGCAGTTCCGGCCTGTCCGCACCAGAGCCGTCTTCTGGTCATCATGACCAGCCCACCCCACGGGGATCATGTAGAGGAACAGAGCGCGCTTGATCTTGTCCTTCAGTTCCAGGGCGGTGAGGAGCTTGGTTTTGGCAGAACCTTTGGGGACGCCGCCCTCGATGAGCGCACCGTTTTGCATTGCGAGGGTCAGGAGCTTGATGCTGGTCTCTTCACCGTCGAAGAGCAGCTTGGCCTGATGGGCGACGGCCCTCGACCAGTGATGCATGGTGCGGTTCAGGGCATCGGCGAGCGACGTCGCCTGGCTTACATCTCTGTTGGGCTCACTGGACCACGGGTTAGTCTCGGCCGCGACAGACCAGGTGGGAGATGGGGCTATCCATGACTTACGCGGTATCCTTATCCTTCCCACTGGCAATGACTCCCAGTGTTATTTCCTTTCCGACATCGGCCAAGTTGGCGTTTCTAAAGACATTTCCGAGGACCGGACCGCCAACGACTCCAGTAACCTAGGGGGCGTTAGTCTGTGGCTTTCATAGCAGGCCAGTTTTCCATACCGCTGTGAGAATGTTCCATCCGATCTGCTTCATAAACGAATCCTCGCTGCTCTTCATAAAGTGGTCGATAAACTTGGGCGACAGAACGGCGACATCGAGGGCGGCCAGTTGGAAGGTCTGGTAGAAATTGGTCATGGCCTGAAGTACGGGAGCACAGAGTTAGTCAATGCCTACATTTCGGTAGTGATGCCGGGGAAGGGGACTTACCATATTGAGCTGAACAAAGGCATTCTGGATCATTTTGCCTGCTGGTCCCCTCTTGAGTCTCCCGACGTCCTTGGGGTCCAAGTCCATCTTGTCCTTGCACGTGGTATCTTGGACATTGCAATGGCTCGCCGCAAGCAGGGATCCGCATTCCATCTTCTCACTCGACCCGAAGAAGCCAGAGATGACCCACGTGGAGAAGTCACCTGAACTCGTATCGATCTCGCTCGTCTTATAGGCTTTGATGGCGTCGGCCCACGCATTGTCCGCCTTGGCACCACTCCATCGCTTGGACTTTTCCATCAGGCGGTCGGTCTCGGCATCAATTGTGCACAGGAGATCATGCCACTTTTCACCCTCGTCGGGGAGGTCGATGGGGTCGGTGTCGCCTGGCACCTTTGAGAACATCGTCGCCAGGCGGGCCGCGTTGGTCAAGCGTTCGAGCGGCGAGATGCTTCCCTGGCTGGGGGCCCAGTTGACGTGACCGCCAAAGTTGTAACCGGCAAAGATGGCGGTGCGGGCGACTCTTTCCTCTGGCGACATGTAGAAGATGGCGGTTCCCGCAATGAAGGCAAGGTTGGATCTCGACGCCGCGTCGTAACCCGTTTCGACAGAGACGGCTCGCTTGCTGAGGCTGCCGTCCCGCTTGGCGTTGGCATGGAGGCTGATGTACTCGTTGATCTCGCCGTCGGCCATGTAGCCTCGGGTTCGGGTGCAGGGGCCTGGCACTGCATACGAGGTGTTCGAGGTTCCGGTGAAGAGACAATTTGGCCCCCGGCAGTTGGGGTCCTTCATCTTGAAGGATCGGCCGTAGCTTGACATACCGACAATGATCTTATTAGCCGGCACACCGGCCTTGGTAACCATGCTCAGGGCCGAGAGTGTCTCAGTCATGTTGATATGCGAGCGCAGGCAGTTGCCCGTTTTGCAGCCGTCCTGCGACCATTCGTTGCCATGGTCCCACTGGCCGTGCAGATCGTACGTCATGTAGACGATGTAGTCGACGACGGCGCTCATCTCCTTGATGGGGAAGCCTTTGAGGTACCAGTAGCTGGCTGGGGCGGCAATGCCGAGCTCTTTATCGGCCGGTAGCGCAGCTCGAAGGAGCTTGAGGAAGGCCAGGTAATTCGGACCGTCGATGGGGTCTCCGGGCGGAATCTCAGGAAGATCGGGTCTGAGTGGGTGTCAGTGCTTTATTCTTGCCAAAGGTAGTAGCAGGGCTGATAGACTTACGCGGCGGGATACTCCCAGTCAATGTCAACACCGTCGAGTCCGTGTTCCTTGATGAAATTGGCAATGTTCGTTGCCAGAATTCCGCGGCTGGCAGGTTTGACTACAGCAAGTTAGTACAAGCCCGTGTGTGCCAGCAGATAGATCTCTCCCAGGACTCACCAGCATCGCGGAAGATCTGAAATGTGGTCTTGTGCGTTGACTGCGTCCATCCGCCAAAGGACAGGATCCTCTTGGACTTGCGCAACGTCTTGAACTTGTCGAACTGGGTCTGGACGCTTCCAACATCAACAGTCAAGCTGGATGTGACGTTGGCAAAGGCAAAATGGATGTGGGTATACTTGTCCGATGGGAAATCAGAAATATCCATGTACAAGCACTATGGGAAATGCATGTCAGTATTTGAAAGACTTGGGGGAAGAACCCAACGGAGCGGGAGCTCCGGAAGCTCTTCGGGAGAAATGGAGGCCCGGGGCCATAGGGATCTGGTCATGTATCACATACCGGACGCTCGGGGTTCCAAGCCTCGAAATATCCGATGGAGCGGGGCTGTGCGGCTGGAGAGTTTCCACGGATAATGTCCATCCCACAGTTGTTGACGCAGACGCCCGTGCCAGGAGTCCCGTCCCCTTTGATATCGCAAAACTCCTTTGTCATACCTGTGCGAGTAAACTGTCAGAACACATGTTGTCACTAAAGGGGCGGGAGGTACTCACCACATTGACCCCAGATGTTGCAACACACGTTCAAGGGACACGGGTTGAGTGTGCTGATGTTGGTACCAGCCGGTGGCATGACAGTCCCTGGCTTCCGCGGACCGCAGACGGCATTCGGGATGGGCATCGGCAGAGGAGGCGTGCCCGAGCTCAGGCAGATGATGTTGTCCTTCCAGAACTGGTCCTTGCCGCAGCCGGCCCAGCCCCATGTCTTCTTCTTGTTGAGCGAATCCAATTCGCCGTCAGACATGCCGTATGCGGCCTCGATGTTACTGCAGTTATCGCCATCCTTGACGACGTAGGTGGCGCATGACCCGTCGGCGTTGGGCTTGGGTCTCCTGTCCTTGAGCTTGCCCGAGGAACAGCAGATCCACTGGTTGACCTTGAGGGCACCGCAGAAGTTGGACGCCGGATTGTACGTCGTCAGCTTGCTGGGGGCTATGCCGCACTTCTCGACGAGAGTAGTGCACGTGTCTCCGGCTAAGATGTATGCCGTCAGTGGTGAGCAGCAAGGAGGCCGGGGGCCCGGGGGAGATGCAACTTACCCACGACTTGCCTGTCGGCACAGGTACCGTCGGCATTGGGCTGGGGGAACGGCAGCTTGCCGTCCATGCAGCAGACCTTGTCGCCGATTTCAAGGCTGCCGCAGTTGATATGGGGATTGTACTGTTCCAGCCGGTCTTGGGAGATGGTGCAACGCTGCGAGGCAATGTTGGCGCACGTGTTGCCGTCGACGACGGTCTTCACATTGGTGCAAGGCGACAGCGGAACGGAGCCGGCATTGCAGCAGAATGGCTGGCCGGTCTTGAGGTTGGAGCAGTCGAGCTGGGGGTTGTAGGCCTTGAACTGCGAGGTCGAGATGGTGCATCGCTTGTCGGCGATGGACTCGCACGTGTTGCCGGCGACGACTGTCTTGGAGTTTGTGCATTCCGGTTCGCGAGGAGGGGCGCCTTCGTTGCAGCAGAAGTACTGGCCCAGACGGAGGTTGCCGCAGTCGAGGTCGGGGTTCAGCGACTTGAAGCGCGAGAGCGAGATGGCGCAGCGCTTGTCGGCGATGGACTCGCACGTGTTGCCCTCGACGACGGTCTTGGAGTTGGTGCAGTAGTAGGCCCGGGGCCGGAGGAGGCCCGAAACGCCCCTGGCTGCCACGCCCGGTGCGTGGGAGAGGAGGAGAGTCGTGACCAAGGTCGCGAGAAGCGACGCCGGTTGGACCATTGTGTCCAGAAAGTTAAAGAGAGTGTGCACAAAAAAGAGAGTACTGGTCAAAGAGAGACCGTTGGGTGTGCGTGGCAGTCCATTTCATCGACGAGGATCCCGAGGACCGACGTCGAGATATATAGGCGGTGGTCGGTACCTCGAGGAGTCGAGATGCAGAATGCATAACCATGGCGTGTATGGAATGTCTGCCTGTCCGGCGACGGTGGATCTGTCGTTGCCCTTCTTCACGGTAGCGATGTGTGTCCGGCGATGCTTGTGATGCTTTGGAGATTGTGAATTTGTGATGTCGACGTCGCTTCGCGGTTGTGGTTGCAGTCGCGTACTTGCCCGGCACTGCGCCCGAAAAACAATGTCGGGTGGTTGCAACGTACCGCCCAAGGCCCAAGGGTCCTTTAGGGCTACGGATAGGGCTGTCCTCACCTAATCTTGGCCTGCCCGACCCTTCTATGCCCGGGCCACTTCGGATATGGTGCGCAACAGCTTTGGATATGGTGCGCAACTGCCCCGTGCGCTGCACGCAACACAGCCACACCAGCCAGTTTTGCTGACACAGTAATGCAGCACACCCGCAGGTCTGACTGACTACCTACGGATTATCGCGATCGCAATTGAATTTAAAGCTATCGCTAGTCGCGATTCAATTACACGGTCGCGCGGTGGCAGTTCAATTGCGCGGTGGCAGTTCAATTGCGCGGTCGTAGTTCAATTACGCGGTTGCGCGGTCGCGCAGTCGCGGTACATTTTTTTTTAGCGAGGCGTTATATTTTAGCGAGGGTACCCTAATTATTAGCGAATAGGCCCTCTATAATATAGCGTACTACCACTATAATATAGCGCCCCCCTATATTATAGCGGGGGTACGCTATATTATAGGGGATTCACCCGCTAGGTTTTAGGGTACCTCCGCTAAAATATAGCGCCTTGTAAAAAAAAAAGTACCGCGACTGTGCGACCGCGCAACCGCGCAATTGAACGACTACGCAATTGAACTGCGACCGCGCGATTGAACTGCGACCGCGCAATTGAACTGCCACCGCGCAATTGAACTGCCACCGCGCGACCGCTCAATTGAATCAGTGTGTGGCGGTGTTGCGAGCCTGGGCACTGCGCACGGGGCAGTTGCGCACCATATCCAAAGCTGTTGCGCACCATATCCGAAGTGGCCCGGGCCCGGATCAATTCCACTCTGGGCGTGGCAGGTGCCATTCGTCAGGCTGATACGACGCTTCCGAACCGTTGAATCATTCTGCCCTGCCACGCCTGCCAAGTTGCGAAGGAAGCCTTGGGGAAATTGCCGAGGGGCGGAGCCGTGGAACGGAAGCAAAGGGTCATTGCAAGCCCATTGAACCCCTAAAGATACACCAAGGGTCACATCGCAAAGTCGGCCTCAACCTTGAGTACTACCTAGGTAGTAAATCCACTGAGGACGAAATCCAAAACACGGTGCGAGTGTCGGGGTCCCACACACCTGCAGTGGAATGAAAACGCCGACGGAGAACAAGCATCATTCGATCAAGAAGAAATTTCAAGGTCGCTCTGGTGAATTGTCTGTTTTCTAAGTCCCGGTGCTGCTTCGGCGTCTCTTACTTCGATGATACTGGCGTCAAACAGGCGTGCCTGACAGAGCTCGCGACCAACCCATTTTTTTCAACCACCTACTGCCGAAACTTCTGCTACAATTCTTGGTGGGGAGAGGCATACTCGCAGTTTCGTTTCATCACAACACACCGCAAATGCCCAGACAAGCTCTATCTCGAGTCGGGACTCCATCGGGTGCCAACTTCCTCTTGTTTTCACCACAACACATGCAAGTCTTGGTCTTGCACAGTCTGAGTCAAGGCGCCCCCCCTGTGAAAGTTCCCGGGGCCACATCTCTGGGTAAGGTGTCTAGGGAATTTATATCCTCATTGGACTGTTGTCTTTGGAGCGTGATGTTTGCGGGATGACAACATGGAAGAGTCTGCCGATTCTGTTGTTGGTTGGACTCGGCACGGTGATTGGTTGCAACCCCTATTTCCCTCAGCCACGGCGGCTGTGGGGGCGGCATTCGCCCGACTTGGTCAATTGCGTCGTGTAAGACGATTGGTCAGGAAAACTGAGACTGGTAGTGCGGGATGGCTTCACGGCTGAGAAGTTGGATTGACGGAGAAAAGAGGTTCAACGCCGGAGTGCTTGTGCTTGCACATCTTTTTGATTCTGGCTTTGCCCGCTTGCGTGGCAGAAATTTCATCACAATTCTATCTTCCGTCATCTGCAGGACTTCGTGCCTTCCGGCTGAACCTCAAAACTGAGGATTGCCACACATACCTGCACTGTGATGACTTCCATCCCCTGGTCGACATTCAAAATGTCGTTTCCAGGCTGGACTGGAACAGCCAGCTGGGAAAGCCTTCTTTTGCTTGTGGCTTCAAGCTGGCCAAATATCAGGCAACCGAAAAAGGTCTGAATCGTCTATCCATTGATGTTGACTGTTCTGGTGTCTCAAAATATGGTAACAAGCGACGGGAGTTAACCTGAAATATGAGGAGAAGAGCTCCAAGCATGGATGACTGGCTGCTTAGGTCGTCAGATGGAAAGAATTCCACTGGACTCTTTCCCCGGAAAAGAGACTTCAGGTCCAGGGTGCTCCAGATTGAAGGGGAAGGAACCAACCTTCAGACCCCGGAACCTACTAGATTCAGCACGAGAGGAAGGAGCTGCCCCCGAACCCCTCTCAACCTCAACAACAAGCTTTGAACACCGACAGCTTGCCCTGGACTCTTCCAAACGTGTCCACAGTCCTCAGTTTCTAGGCCGCGGCAAGGAATGACAGAACCAGCACCTTCGGCATCGAGCTTTTCCATCTGGAAACGACCAAGAGGGCACTGGAAGGTGGATGGAATCTCTCAAGCTGGACAAAGACCGTCTTCAGTTAAAAGTTCAAGTTGAATCCGCCCAGAGTCTCAACATTTCTGGATCTTCACCAGCACTCAGACTCGCAACACAACAGCACAGTCTTGACTTTACCTCATTACCTCCACTCAGAGTTGTGTCTTCAGCAGCACACCTCCGCAACGCCAGCATGTCTGCGCAAATCCAGGCGAACTTTCTCGCACAGTCACTCGAGATGGTTTGCGCCAGTAGCTGGACGTTGCATTACATGCTACAGGGTGTCGCCGCTGGTCCCCGGGTTCTACAGGCGGCCGACCAAATTTGGGTGCGTGCCAGCTACATCCGCGACAGCCTGCGCATGCGTGGTTTCCGATACATGTACCCAGGGTCTTATCCCTACCAATACTCTGGGTCAATCTCTGATGAGGTTCAGAGGACCAAGAGGCACGCACTGAACGTGCTGAGACGACTGAACGACTACGAGAACTCGGCGAACTTCTGGAAAGTCTTGAAAGATGAAGCAGAGGTGATCATATCGGAAGTCAACGTCATTGCCGCCACCCAGCAGACCTCGCCCCCCCCGGGCACAGCTTATACTCCTGGGCCACAAGACATGGTAAGTTCATGGATATCTTTCATTTCACGAAATAAAACAAATCTTCCGACATTTGTCCAACTTCGTGCGCCAGATTGTACAAGTACAAGGTACTATCTTGTGAGATACTGCGTTCAACATGAGGCCCCATTCTGGGTACAGACACAAGGAAGGGTTGGGCGTCGCTAATCTTCTTTAGGGGAATTTGGCATGCCAACGATGCACGAATACTCGCGACCGTACGATAATGAGTAGGTGCATGCCACTGAGGGATGGTTCCGGAGTCTGCCAGAGGTGCAAGATCTCCCATCCCCGAAACTGCGAGTGGGTCTTCAATGATCAATCGCAGCGGTAAGCGCCGGCATGAACTAGCTAGCAGCACGCGCAGTCTGGGCAGCTGAAACGCCTGTGGATGGTGCTATGCCAGGTTGAGATGGAAGGTGCAAATTGGGGGGAGAGTCATTCTAGCAATTGGGGGGCTTCGCACAATTACCTAGGTACCTAGCTGCGAACTGGCAGGTGCATGCTGACTTTCGAACCAGACAGATTGGGCATGATTGGAACGACGTAGAGCATATTCAATCAAGGAGTCTCAGCACTAAGGTAGAGAGGTCTAGGAAAGTCTACCTGTTTGCCTAGGAATATATCTAGATAGGTAGGTACCTAGGTAGTTACGTTTTCCAGGTAGTAAGCGGAACTATGAAGAACTCTAGGAGTAACCTTACTAGTAGTACACCCTAATGGGATATATCTGCGTCATTCTCGTCTGGTATTAGTCGGTACTAATTCTAAATTCTAGCGACTGCTAAATTAAGTAATCTCCACCTCTTGAACATAAGGTTGCCATGTTGCCTTTTTTTGTTCCACAGGCGACTCAATACATATTCCCAGCAGAAAGTCCCGGCATGAAACGCTGTGGCTGAAACCGAGCTCGTCTGGGTCCTCCCGGACCATCAGGGCGACTCCGATACGACGAAATCGAGGGCGCCGGCTGTCGTTCAGGACTGATGACTCTGCATCCACGGGCTGCAGCAGTAAAAATATATAACTCCAGTCTTCCACCATTAGCAATGCCTTGGGGTGAATCGACATCTGATCGACAATACCGTCTGTCCGAACATGAAACTTCGCCTGTAAACCATTGTCAACAGATTTCAGACACCCAAAGCACCACCTCGACACAATCTCCCCAACTCGAGCACCAAAACCGAGATCAAGGTCAACCAGCGGGGCGCGAACCGTGAGGGAAGCAGGCCCAGCCTTGATTCTCCCGTTCGGCTCTCTCTCCAGAGATATATCCAGTATCTCTGCATGGGAGAGAAAACCCGAGGTCCCAATGCCTGGGCATCTTGGATATTCCACCGCCCCGTCCCGTGATGCCCAGCTCCAAGACGGTGACCTCCACTCCGTCGGTTCCTCCGGCATGCTGTATTGACGCATCAGCTGCCCATCAAGGTCATCAGCCCCCCACTCCGGAAGCCAAACAAGACAAGCCGGCATTTCACTCCTCCACAATCCAGCATAGCAGCGATCGCCGGTGAGGGCTTCCAGGCGATCAACAATGCCCGCAATGGCGATGAGCTTGTCCCCGCCGTTGGTGAGTCCGCACTGCGTGTAGTGGGCCAGAACCCGCTTCCACTCGCGGTAGAGCTTCACCTTGTTCTCATCCGTCAGGCCATCCCGCTGAACCGCCGCCATGGCCACCCGCATGTCCGTGTAGTCCCCCACCTGCATGATTGGCACGGCCAGACGGCTGGCCGTTCCAATGTTGACTTGCAGCGGTATCGACTCTGAGCTCATGTCCTCCAAGCAGTGCATGATAACCTCGGTATCGGAATAGTGAATCGTCCTCGCCGAGAGAAGCCGCTCCTGCAGGACCCAGCCCCGTCGGTTCAGCGGCTGGCTGCTCAGGGCGCTCCAGCGGTTGTCGTTCTTCCAGAGGTACCATCCGTCGGCGAGGCCCGGTATATTTCTGCCGCGGGCTGCAAAGGGCTGGACGGTGAGCGGGTCGCGTTGGTAGAAGAGACCGCCGCGCGAGTCGCATGAGGACGACGCGGCGATGTTGACGATGGCGTGGCCGTATACGCTGGCCATCAGGGCGGACTCAGTCTCCCAGTCCTCTTTGGAATCCTGCATGATGCAGAGGGAGTCGATCCACAGGTAGCGGATGCCGAGGCAGCGGGTGACGATCACGGCCTGCTGGAATGTGGGTGGGAGGGAGTCGACCGGGATGCCATTGTCCGTAAAGGTGGACTCGAGGGCTTGCTTCAGTTGGATTATCTGGGCCTTGCCCCAACAATGGCTCAGGGTCGCGTATTCGGTGCTCTCTTCCAAACCGCTGACGAGCTTGACTACCGACGCGGGAGATGCTCGAGTGTCAAGGAGACGGGTGGGGAGAAAGTCGCCCGAAGTCGCGGTTCGGCACAGGCTGTGCGTTCTGCAACAGTCTAACAATTTCGCCTTGATGAAGGAACGACTGGCCGAGGTGAAAGTGCTTTCATTCAATTTTGGCCTGATGAAATGCTTCAGTTCGGGTGTATCCACTAACCCGCGTCATCAGCGTCATAAGGATGGCAGTTTGGCAAAGCAAGAACATACCAAGATGCATGGGAATAACGAGCCCATCTTTGGCCATATCAAATGATGAATCGGTTGTCGCAATGTGAATTGACAGAGCGTCCTTGTCCGGAATTTGCACAAAAGCCGTAGGGCTCGAGTCATTCGCATTCTCCCATTTACCGCGGGAAGCCGCAAGCCTGCATACTGGACAAGTTGAAGTTTGGGAGCAAGTTCGAAGGTCATGCAGTGTTCCATGGAAGGCGTAAAGCTCGCCTCTTGCTGTTGAGGTTGGAGGCTGTGATGTGGACTGGGCCTGCCAGTCCCCCGAGAAGAGCTTTCGACATGGGACGCAGAACTGTGCCCCCTTTTTGGGGAAGAAGAATGAAATTATGCCCCCCATACTAAGTGAAGGAACCTTCAAAATACAAGAGATGGACGGACGGCGTCTACATGAGTGGGAGTTGCCCAATATACCACAATTCTTCGGGATCCAGCATCATGTTACACACGAGCAACTTGGACAAGTACGACACCGGGATGCTCACCGAACATGGGCGTCCCACGGTGTAATACTTCAGCAAAGTATCTGCTCTTGCGGTCATGTTACATCACGTTCTACAATAGAGAGTCAGGAGGCGGCCTGCCTGTTTGTATTACAATACCGGTACGTCTTGAGTCCACTTGGCGGAACAGGAAGGGGGGCACAGAACTCCAGTCAAGCTCCATGGTGATGGAGTGGACTGAAATATCTTGAAGTTGAAAAGAAAAGACAAAAAAAAGAAGAGAGTCGCCGGGATTGAACCGATAACCTCTCGAAAGTGTGTGGACACGAAGTCACCCGAACGGGTGGAAGGCCGGGGCAGGGTGTTGTCAAGTTCCATCACTGGAGATAAGCTTTGTGGAGCCATAGACGGCATCGAGATCGAGACTCGAGAGTTGACCTAGACTTCTATGGACCACTTTCTGATTGGCAACAGTGCGAGAGCCAAGTCAATGTTGTTTCCACAGCCAAGAGACGAAAGCAGGCCAAGCTTGCAAACCCAGGATTGCGCTGCTGGGAGGCCTGAGGCTGAACAGAGCTGATTTGTCGGTGGGGAGGCAGCCCCGATAGCGTAACAAATATCCCTCTACAGGGTACCTGTAATCAATAGCTCGGTTTTAGCGAGCGCGTCGTGTCCCGAGGTCATTCGTTCTGGAATGGTCTAATTTTCACAGGGCTGAGGCAGAACTCCACCCATGAACTTTTTTCTTCCAGCATGCAGAGTGCATAATCGATGGGTCGATGTCTCGATGTCTGGGTCTGGATGGCGCGCTGGTAGGCAATGATCGCACGTCTTCTCGTCTTTTCCGGACAGAAGTAAATGTGTGTAGGTCGAGCGAAGCACATGCACGTGATGTGCATGTCATGCAAGGCGTTGTTGTGTCGTCGCCGGCGTCCTCCCGGGTCCATGAGTTCGGGAATCCAGATCCAATCAGTGTCCGGGACCTCAGGCTCCCAGCGTCCTGCCCGGTGGACCCTGCGCTAAAGTCCGCTAGCTGTCCGGACGCCGTGGCTGACTGAATGCATGGAGAATCCACAAAGCCGCATGGCGCCTGGTCGTGGCTTCTCAGTCCGGGTAGGCGCTGCGTGCTCGAACCAGCTGAAGGACGGGGCGTGGATGCCCATCTTGAGTATTGACGGGTCGCCAGTCGAGGGATGGGGCAATCGAGATGAGAGCAAACACATGCAAACGGACTTGCCTTGGAATCTGCCAGTGGAATCTGAATACAAAAGACCGGGAGGATCTTCCTCTTGATTCCCTCTCTTGTCAGCAACATGGAGAGCACCTCGCCCAGCATGTCACACCCGCCGGCCTCTTTGGCCGCGCCCTTGTCCCAGGACCCATCCCCGTCCTCGCCGTCCCTGCCGTCCACGGCGTCCTTGCCGTCCTCCGCCTCGCCGTCCTCCGCCTCGCCACCCGCGCCGTCCACACCATCGACGGCGTCCGCACTATCCACGGCCCCATCCTCGCCCCCGTCCCCGCTGTCCCCGCCGTCGTCCATGTCCAAAGAAACGGGCCTCGACTCATCATCTTCATCGGTCTCAGGCTCCAGCATCGATCTCGGCACCGACCCGGCCAAGCTGGCAGACGCCAACCGGTATTTTCGATGGAACATCGTCTTCCTGTTCCTGATCATCGCCTTTCTGCTCTTCCCAATCTGGATTTCGCTGGTCCCATGGGTTAACCAGGTCAACAATGTCGTCATCGCCGTGACCAACGTTCTCTTGCTCTGCGTCTGGCCGATCGGCACCTGCTGTGCTATCCGTCGAATCCTCGCCATCAACCGGCGCTACAAGCTCAAGGCCGCAGCGGCCCAAGACGCCGAGGGCGCACACGCCGCATCCACCGGCTCATCGCACATCCGCCACATTGTCGCCATGACCTTGTACAAGGAGCCCATGGGTGTGCTGCAGACCACGCTGGACTCTCTCGTGCAGCAAAAGGACGCCACCTCGCGCGTCTCGGTCATCATCGGCATGGAATCCCGCACGCCCGACAAGGAGGCCAAGCGCAATGAGGTCTATGCAAAGTACAAGGACAAGTTCCTCCGCCTCATCGTCACCTTTCATCCCTCGGGCGTCCCTGGCGAGATCCCCGGGAAGTGTTCCAACATGAACTACGCCTGCCGCCAAGGACTCGACATCCTCCGAAGGGATGCGAAGTACAACTACGACAAATACGAGCACATCTTTACGAATTGCGACTGCGATGCCGTCTTCGATTCGGACTACATGCTGGAGCTGGAGACCGAGTACTCCAAGCTCGATGAGGACGACCGCCACTCTTCCATCTGGCAGTCCATCATCGTCTACAGGAGCGACTCGATGCCCTTCTTCGTCGACATCACGGGCGTTCTGCGCACCTTTTTCTTCATGGGCTTCACCATCCCCTTCAACATCAACCCGATGTCCATGTACTCCCTCAGTGTCAAGTTGTTGGAAGAAGGCGCCTTCACCCACCCCGCCTATCAGATGGAAGACATCATCGCGTTGATCCGGTACACCATCATGTCGCGGCGAGAAATCCGCATCCGGCCGCTGAACCTCATTTCCATCAACGGGCCGACCTCCGGTGCCAACTACCTCGAAGAAATTCGCGAATGGGCGCTTCAGGTGCGTCGGTGGACCATTGGCGCCGGCGAGGTCTTTCACTACTTCATCGTCAAGAGCTACCGGATGCCCTCGCTCTTACTGTCCGTCAGCTGGGCCACCCGGTTTTTCATCTATTACGGCCTCGTCCTCTGCGCGAACTCCCTCTTCTCCGTTTTCGGCTCCATCACTGTTCAGGTCATCAACATTGCCCTCCCCGAGCACAACCAGATCCTCATCAGCAATTCGCAGTTTCAGCTCATCTCGCTCATCTGCTTGGGGGTGCAATACCTTTTCCTCCTCATCGTCACAATCTCGGTCCGGTGGTGCCTGCCTGACCCCGAGGGCAGCGAAAACAAGTACAACGGGGGTGCTTGGGGGGTGGCAAGAGGGATGTTGCATTGGGTCCTGATGCTGCCTGTGATTATCGCTTACAGTCTTGTCGAGTTATATTCCTTTGTTGAGCTGGCGTTCAGAGGGAAAGACGCGTGCAAGCACAATGCGGCAAGCAAAAACAACCTGGTGCTTGTCAAGGAAGAGGAGAAGGTGTGAGGTCTGTTTTGGATTGGTTGAAGATATCATTGCGGGTTTCAAGCGTGGGCTTTGGAGTTTTGGATACCTATATACTACTGGCTAGACGGTTAGAGGGGGGCGGGAGGCTATTTGCACTTGTTATAATTTATACAGGTGGGATATGTAGAGTCTAGACTTTTCATATGAGAAGGAGAATCGACGCAGACATACGAACGCACTACCTTTGTTTCCTCATTCCCACACTCGATGATGTGATGTCTTGTGTTCTTGTAGGATTCGAGCTCCGCGACCAAATATGCATGCCGGCGGCACAGGACGGCATCCCTAAACGCCGACATGGAGGATTGGTAATCGGTCAGCGGCACTCGGGCAGACGTTGCAACCGGGGCGCCCGGGTAGTCCCATTGCACACTCAAGGCTGAATAAACCATGTGTCGACGGTGCGCTGTAGATGGAGACGCTGCAACACGCAATCGAGGCTCCTTTAAGTCCGACATTTACTAAAGTCCGCTTACCAAGCGGCGCGTCGTCAACGTCGACATCACCCTTTACCATCCTGAATCATAGTTCCCTTAGTCGGGGTTTCTTTCAAATTATAGGTATATATATCTTCACATTTTTCTCCAGCTCTTACCTTATCACATCCATCTCACCCCCAACCTTGCAACACCACCACTAAGCCCAAGCTTCACTCCACCAATCAACCTACACCAACCACCAAAATGCCCCTCCAAAACATCACCATCGTCGGCGCCTCCGGCAACATCGGCCGCCCCATCCTCTCCGCCCTCCTCGCGCCCCCCTCGGTCTTCACCATCACCGCCCTCGTCCGCCCCGCCTCCACCGCCACCTTCCCCCCCTCCGTCCGCGTCCTCCGCGTCGATCTCACCTCCCTCCCGGCCCTCACCGCCGCCCTCGCCGGCCAGGACGCCGTCGTCTCGTGCTTCCCCAGCGCCCACATCGCCGCCCAGCGCGTCCTCATCGACGCCGCCGCCGCCGCCGGCGTCCGCCGCTTCCTGCCCTCCGAGTTCGGCCACAACCCCCTCAGCGGCGTCGTCCGCGAGGGCACGACGCTCGCGCGCTTCATCGTGCAGGGCAAGGCCGAGGTGCTGGCGCACCTGAAGGAGGTGGCCGCGGCGAACCCGGGGTTCGGCTGGACGGGGCTGGCGACGAGCCCGTTCTTTGATTGGGGGCTGGATCACGGGATGTGGGGGGTGGACTTTGAGAGGGGGGAGGCGCGGGTGGTCGGGTCCGGGGAGGAGAAGGCGTCGACGAGCTCGGTGGGGTTTGTCGGGCAGGCGGTGAGGCGGGTGTTGGAGACGGAGAGGTGCAGGAATGAGGAGGTGGATGTGGTGGAGTTTGAGGTGAGCTTGAATGAGGTGAGGGGGTTGGTGGAGGAGGAAGGGGGGGTGGGGTTGAAGGTGGTGAGGAGGGAGACGGTCGAGGAGGTGCAGAGGAGGGGGGATGAGGCGATGGCGAGGGGGGATGTGGGAGGTGGGTTTTTGGATTTGTTGTTGGCGCATGCTTTTGAGGATGGAGCTGGGCGGCAGGTGAAGAAGACGGCGAATTTGGAGTTGGGGTTGGTGGGGAGGAGCCCGAGGGAGGTGGTGAGGGAGTGGGTTCAGGCGAAGAAGGCGGTATGATTTCGTTCTGTATTTTCGGCTCTGCTTGTCTCTCTCTCTCTCACTCTGGGTCTCTCTGTCTCCATCTTCCATTTTCCGCGGGATGGGCTGTCTGTAATGATCATCATGAAGGAGATAGCCAAATTCATTCTCACCGAACTGGAAGGAACGACGCAGATTTATCACACAAGGTCCCTTCTCTCCCTGGATAGAAGAACCCTGTCACTCCTTCACCACCAAACTTACCCAAAGCCGGCAATCCCACATCAGCTTGTGTCCTGGCAAAAAAAGAACTTGATCGCCTTGCGAAAGAGAGGATTTGAAGAATCACCCAAAAATGTAAGGTTGGAGGAGCTAAGAATCGAACTCAGGACCTTTCGCATACAAGTATGCTAAGCGAACGCTCTACCAACTGAGCCACACCCCCTAATCTCATTGATATGAAGGCATGTCGGAATTGCCATCCACGGACAGTGCGCATTGCTCAGTGCACCTCTTTCAGTTGAAACACCCAGCACCACCGACCACCCCACCTAGTGAATGAGTGTCCATTAAAAGAGAAAAAAAGGTAACTCCCGCCTGGTATATGCATGCTCCTATCAAGAAAATATGCTTCCCTCGTACAATTACACCGACGCCGCCTCCTCCGTCGTACAAACCGGACACCCGCCCGTCATCCGATCCCTCAACAGCCTCGCGTGCGTCACCTTGGACCCCACCAGATGCGGCCGCTGCTCCGCCACCACCCCCAGAATATCCTCGTCCACCTCCTCATCCGGGTGCATCCGCTTCAGCAGATGCCCCAGGTGAAACACATGCCCGCACGCGAACCCCACCATCGTCTCCATCTCCCACTCGACAAACGGCTCGCAGCACTCGGCGCAGTGTCCCGGCTCCCACTTCCTCGCCCTCGCCGGCGCCGGCGGGGCGTCGGCGGCTTCCTCTCCCTGTGCCGGCGCGGGCACGTCCTTGGCCGCGACGTCGACGTGGTCGCCGGCGCGCACGACGACTTCAAACTTGACGCCCCTACGCTGTCCGCTGCGCAGCTGGTTCTGCGCGGCCGCCACCTCGCTGCGGAGGATGCGCGCGACGCCCGAGCTGATGGTGTACTGCAGCTCGTGCTCCTTCATGATGTGCTTGAGGCCCTCGCGGAGGCCTTCGACCTCGAGGCCCTCGGGGATGCGCCGGACGAGGGTGATGGGGTCGATGGCGGTGCCGACCTCCTCGAGGAGGCCGCGGATGAAGCGCGGCTTGTCCATGCTGTAGTTGAGCAGGTCCTCCCAGAGGTCGGGGTCGTCTTGCTCCTTGGCAAAGGCGATGGCCCGGCTGACGTCGCGGAGCCGGTCGATGATGAGGTACAGGGCGCGCTTCATCTGGCCGGTTTTGGAGTACAGGTAAACCAGTTCGGGGATGTAGTTGTAGTGTTCGCACTCTGCACATGCCTGAGTTGTGTTAGCAACGATGACGAAAGGGCACGGGGAAACATACCTTGTCAATGGAATACGCCGTCGAGGTCTTGAGGAACGCCATGAGCAGAGACTGGTCAAAGATGGCAAACAGACGGACAGCAAGGTCGGCAAATGTGTTGACTAGCAGCTGGCTGTCCGACACCAACCGGGCGCGCGTCTCGTTGCCGTGTTCGTGAATGCCCTCTCCTTTCCACAGACCGCGAAGGTAGAAAAAGGTGTAGAGGTTCAGCTCCTTTTCCTGGAGTTGGTTGACAACCACCTCTGGCGAGACGAGGCCGTGCTGCGCTTCGTCCACCAGCAGCGCAATCGGCTCCATGGTGGCCTCCTCGAGTTCGGCCTTTGTCATTTTGCTGACGCGGTCCTGCGGGACCCGCAGGCCAATGAAGCTGGGAATGTCGTCAGCAACGGCCACGGCAAGATGCGCATCCTTGATGAGCCTCATCGCCGAGTCGGCGTCCTGCAGCCTGATGAAGCACTTGAGAGCTTCCCGCTTGCGCCCATTGACCTCGTGCAGACGGGCGAGGCTCTCCATGACAATCCGCCAGTCACGGCCCACCTCGCCCTCCTCAACGCTGTCCTCACGGACATCTCGGTATTGGAGCTGCTTTTCCAGAAACGTCGTGATTGCCCCGACATCAAACAGATCGGGCGACCACCGGTCGAGCAGATCGCGGAACCTGGGCTTGCTGATCTTGATGTAGTGCGTCAATATGATTTCGTAGATGGCCCGCGGGATCGGGGGGTGCGTTGGCTCTGTCGGGATGTAGTCGACAATCTCGTCGAACCGTTTGGCATGGGCAAAGTTCCACACCCACTTCTCCCACTTGTCCGGCGTGCGCACGACTTGTCCGCACACCTTGCCCGCCTGCGCCCAGTCCCCGGCCTCGATAAGCTGCTGCACCCAGAGTTCTCCGATTCGCCGCTTCTCCCTTTCGGCTGACGAGTGAAAATTGCGCATGCCGTCCATGACCGAGGCCGTGTCGTCAAAGAAGTCATCCGTGCTCTGTGTTCGGTCGGGGGTCCCGGAGCCCTGCTCAAATGATCTCTCCGGAGAACCCACAGTCTCTGGATGGTCGTCGACCAGATCCCAAGCCTGTTGGTAGAGCTTGTGCTCCAGTAACCAGGCCAGGTGGTCGCCCAAGTCGCGTTTTGTCGCCAATATGCAGTCATAGGGGCTGTGGATGAATATCTTGACTCCTGGCTTGCTCAGATTGGGGTGCACAGATGCCCGGCCCGCTCGCATCGTCGCGATACTGCTGCTCGAGGCGCCATCATTGCTGTCCTTGCTCCTCACACTGGCGCCCGAGTTAAACAACAAAGACTTGGGGTTTAGGGCGGCATTTAGCATGTCGGTACCAAAGCCGGCCAGGGTCTCCAACGCGCCACGAGTCGACGTAGCGGCAGCGACATTTCGAGCAGGCAAAACGCCGAGGTGGTAGTCATTCGAGGACAGCCGCTCAAAGCGGCTGACGGTGAGGACGTCCATGTCGACTTCGGCGTGGGATGTGAGATCAATGAGTCGCAGTTCTGGCGGCGAGTTGTTCTGGCGGCGCCGGAGCCCCCCAGATGGCTCGCTGCCGGTCGATGTAGTCGAAGAATTGTGTTTGTGGCCACGGGCTGGCTTCGCCTCTTCCTCCTCCTCATCCTTGTCGGGCAAGCAAAACGCCAGCACGAGTAGCAGGTTTTGGGTATATAACGAGATGCCAGAAATAAGACAATCCAATCGCAGTCTGTGCCATGGTTAGCAATGCACCCACGGGCCATAGACGGGGGTTGAATACTTTTTCGCGATATCTGCCCGGCCAGCGGACCTTTCTCCAGCATTCTTGCCGACACCAATCCCGCCGGGATGAATGTGCATGATCCAGATGGTGCCACCCCATCCCACGAGCAACCGCTCAACCGTCTTGGTGGCTTTGAGTTGTTGCTGCTTCAACTTCTCAGCAGCCAGGGACTTGGTCCCCTCCTGAGACTCCTTGACCGGCTCGTCGGGCTCAATGGACTGCTCGTCAATCCACTCAACCCTTCCTTTCCAGACGCTAGCCATCTCCTCCCACTCTTCCGTCTGCGGCCGGTCTTCGTGGCCGATGCGCTTCCAGGCGTCTTCGGCGTCGGCACTTTCAAGGTGCAGTTTCGTGCGCATAATCTTGATTCCATGCTCGTTGAGCCACGCCACGTATCGACCCGTCAAAGACCACTTGATCGCGTTGATGGTGCCCTCACCCGAGTGAAGCACTGTATCCTTTCCTGTCCCGGCCCCCACCATCCCTCCCAGCCACCCCGCTGCCTGTGCCGCCGCGCCCGTAGTCGTGGATGTGCTGCGGCCATTGGGGGCCGCCGTGGTCAGGATGAGCTGCCCCGCCAGGCCGCCCGAGAGGTAGGTCCTGTCCGTCTTGTACTCCGGGGACAGCGCTACGGCCTGGACCGGTCGGGCAAAGTTGCGCAAGGAGACGTCGCGCATGTCGACGAGCGATTGCACGCACACATTGCCGTCGGTGGATGATGTCGCAATGTAGATGTTGTTCGAGGGTGTGTTGGGGACCACATCAGCAGCCCGCGGCTTCCTCGAGGCGGCCGCGGACGATGCGATACTCTCGGTCTTGCCTGATGCTGGTCGCGCGGGACTGTTGGCCGCCTGAGCAGCAGCGCGAGCAGCTGTCTCGGCTTTGAAGGAGGGCAGCGGCGGTGGGTAGGGCGAGATGGAGATGCTGGTGACAGAGGCGGAGTGGGCATGGTAGACACGGAGCGACTGGAATATCGGGAGCTGGATGACGTGCTGCATTGCAAGTCAGAGGGGGCGCATAGGCGTTGCCGTCAAGGCCACTCACGATATTGCCGCTATGTGTCCCGATGATCATTTTGTCTCCAGCCACGAGGAACGAGCTCGTCGCATCGCCATTCCGGTAGACGGCCCCGAGATGCTGGGTGAGCCGGGCATATTTCAGCTTTGGTTCCTCGTCCTCGTCGTCGCTGTCATCCTCCTCGGCACCCCCCTCATTGTCGTCGCCGCCATCGTCGCCGCCGTCGTCGTCGTCGTCGTCGTCGCTGTCACCGCTCCCGTCTGCAGTAGCCTTGGACTCCGTGTCGTCGCCATCGCGTGTCCCCTCGCCCGCCGGGGCTACAGGGTGGTCTTCGGCGCCAGACGAGGATGTCGCATCGGTGTCGCCATGGGGAAGGGCTGCTGCGTCGGCATCTGGGGTCGGCTCTGCCTCGGGCTTCTGGCGTGACTCGGTGTCGCCTGCATCGGGCGAAGCTTCGGTCATGTTGATTGGAGCCGCGGCAGCAACTTCATGGCTCTTTGAAGGGCGCACAATGCGGTCTTGGATCGGTGGTGTTGGTGTCGGTATCGTGTCTCAGGAGCTGAGCTGCTGGTTTGCCTGGGGGAGCTACCTTCTTACGTCAGAGAGACCTGCGGGAGCGGTGTTTGGGGGGAGATCGGGCCCTGCTTCAGTGTGCTTCAGGCCGTTGAACTGCGGCAGTTCAACAACTGCCTGCCGAGCCCGGGCCAATCAAGGGAGGCCTTTGAAGCATAAGTGGGGCTTTCTTGGGGGGCCCGGGGCTGCCCGTCGTCGCGTGCCCGAAGACGGCAAGACGCGCTGCAGGCATGGGCCTCGCCTGAAGCTCCCCTCCAAAAGTTCGAGCCAAAATTCTTGGACAGGTCAACAACGACGACGATATCAAACCTCAGTCCAGGCGGGGCACCTCTGCCAATTCCCTCTCCTCCACTGCGACAAGTATACCACGACATTTTTGCGACGACATGGCTCGATTTGGCCTGCATCCAGTCTGTGTTGCTTGCCATCTGGGGTAACGCCCCTCTTCTCTGCTTCTCCCCACGATGGCTTCAGTCACGTCGCTGGGGGTGCACCAGCCGGCTGGACTCCAGCACGCCATAGACGAAGGCATCCTCCCGCCCGACCCCCTTCCGTCCTCCTACACCTGGGACATTATCGTCGACAGCACTGGCGACACCGTCTATGAAGACGAGCTCCTCACCACCGAGAAATGCGTCCTCTGGTCCCGCGGGGGCGTCTTCCGCAAGAGCTTCACATCGACCGTCGAAAACGAGACCGTCACCCAGGCCCTTCTCACCTACTTTCCCGCCTCCGCCGATAACCGAAAGGCCGACTCCGACGCCGGAAGCGACCCCAAGAAGCCTACCAAAAAGACGACAGCACGCCCGCCCCTCTCGAGAGCCCTCGTCGTCTTCCTCAAGACCCAGGCCCAAATCTTCTTCCTCTCCGGCGCCAGCCATGTCGTCCACATGCCCTTCGAGGTCGAGTCGGCCTGCGCCGCGCCCGTCGGCGTCATTATACAGCGCAAGGCCAAGGGGAACAATACGGCATCCGTCTCCCTGCGGATGCCCAGGGTGCCGCCCAACTCTTTCCTTACGTCTCAAGCTCCAGCGATGCCCGCTCGAAGCGACAAGGCAGGGGGCTTCTCGTTCGAAGGCTTGGGAAAGTTACAGCCGCTCCCATTGCGCCTGACCTCAACATTGGAGAACATGTGGCAACCCACGATGGAGAGTCCCGACAGTCACTGGCCCCGTCTCGTCTGTCTGACCGACCCTCTGCTGGAGATCGGACTTGTGGTCACGCAGCCGGAGAAGGATCGGACGTCTAGGCGTCGCAGGAGCTCGATAAGCCCGATGTTTCTGAATCCCGCCGAAGAGATCATCCACGTCCAAGAAATCGAGCTTCCCATGGCGGCACCGAATGCAAAAGTCAAGCTCAATCTCGCCATCACTGTCAACAGGGAGACGACCATGTATAGTGTTTGGCGTCTTGGATACATTGACAATGAAGACCCGTTCACGGGGCAGAAGAAGCCAAAGAAGACCAAGCCTTCGAGGCGGCGAAGCTCGATGCCCCAACTGGCCAGCGGTGCGGCCACACCTGTCCACCCCAACATCCGAGAGAGCTTCGGCGTGCCCCTCCCGGGGAAGAAGCCGAGAAAGAGCGTCAAGATTGACGAAAGAGACAAGGTGCTGGACAATGCTCTGAGTTCCCTCGACCCCGAAAAGGGCAGCGACGCGACGAGGAGGCAGTCCAGGAGAGTGAGCTCTCTCTTGGCCCGGGCCGATCTCTCGGCCTCGCAGGACAGGTCCACATTCGTCGACCCTGCAGCGCTACACCCCAGCCATGCCGGGAGACGAGCAGAGTCCTATGGCAGCCAGCGCGCCCGCGTAAGCGGCAGCTTCGGTGGCCCCGGTTTTGCGTCTTTCAACAACCAGGCCCTCAATAGTCTGAGCGAAGCCCCCGTCGACAATCTTCTCGAGGAGCTCAAAGCCGGGGGTGACTTCGAGGGCTTCCATAACATGGGCCTCGACGACCATGACTTTGACGGGCTCACTCACGAGATGTTGCTCACAAAGATTTACAGCATTCCCATGGAGAATTCGAATGTGCGCTACTCTCTCTCGGACCTGCCTGCTCGGACGCAGTCAAAAGTCTTTGTTCTCGTAGCACCCCCAACCGCAACGGACGACCAGCGCAGGGTGCCTATTCTAGTGGGCATCCAAGACCCCGTCGACAGGAGGCTGCAACTCCTTACCCTGCTGGCAGAGAAGAATTTAGCAGGGAACCAGCCCGCTCCAGCGGATGCCAATTCGATCAGCATCGTCTTTGGAGAACTCCGCAGGGTCCAGAGCGTCGTCGACTCGTGCAAGATATCGGACGGCGGTTACGAGACCATGCTGATCCTCACCGAAGACAAGTCGGGAGGGCGTGAGTTGAGTCTCCAGTCCCCATGGGGCAAGATCACCAAGGTCATCTTGCCTCTCCTCGTCTACGACAATGTCAACAGCCTTGAGTACGACGGCAGTCACCGGGTCAAAAAGGACGTCCGTGTTGGGCGGCCCATTAGCATGGGCATCAGCGGGACGCACATCGGGTCCCTCTGTCATCCCCAGTCACGGGGTGTTGTTGATCTTCAGGACAGACAGGGCAAGTACCATCGCGTCCGCCTCGCCTTGCAGCCATCATCGCACCAGGTCCGCAAGGTGGTCGAGGCTTGCAGGAGTGTTCTGCCAGCCGCCTACGCAGAGAGGATACTCGTAGGCTGGGGGCATATCATGCAGTGGCTCCAGGCAACCAAGCTGCAAGACACCGAGGTCTCTTCGACGGACCCTGAATGGTCTTCGCTGGTTATCCTCCTCCTGGCTAGTTTTCTGGCTCTGGACCCCAGCCAAATCCATGGTACTTCCCGCACCCACGTCAAACCCGCAGCGAGATCCAAGTTTGAAACCATGGAGCTCCACGCCGCTCCCAACGCGTCCGCATACGCGCCGTGGATGCGCAACAAGGCTTGGCAGTGGCTGCTGGACGAGGAGGTCCTCGAACAACAACAAGGCGCCATCGATGGGGCGACGAGGGGGCACGCCGATTTTATGGGCGCCCATATTGATCTTGCAAAGAAATTTATCGCCTCGACAGAAGGAACTGCCATGCTTGGACCCAAAGGGTATCTGCCGACTGCCGCCGGTTGGGATCCTGCGAGCCGCACAAAGGCAGCTCAGGTCCTGATGCTGGCTCTCCATCTGCTCTTGGAGGAGCAGAAGCTGACTGTTCTGGCGCCGGAAGAGACATCGCCAGGTCCAAGTGACTTGAAGAGCCTTCTCTGTCTCCTCACCGAGTGGCTTGGATGGACCCGATTCCACGAGGTGTACCAGCTCGGGGTTCAGTGTGATTGTGTTGATGCCTCCGGTAGGTGCCCCCTTCTCGCCCTTTTAGACCTCAACTTACCCATCCAGTCTCTTTGGCAAACGCCAAAATCCCCGAACCCTCCGATGTGTATTGTGTCATGTCTTGGATTCAGGGCCATCTGACTGCGAAGAACGCGGTTGATTTTCCAACACTCGAACAAGTCCACGCTAGCATCGTGGCCTCGTCGTCCTCGGAAAGCCTGCGAGCGCAACTGTGGAACAGCATCACTCCTCGGACCTCCATGTTTGAGAAGCTGTTTCGTCTCTTGCCGTCGGTCAACAACCATGTCGAGATGGTGGTCGCCATGCACGATTGCGGCTTCACACCTCAGATTCTGGAAACACTGCCCGAGGCCGTGCTGACACCACTGCAAGACGTCATCTACATGTGCCAGCCGAACCCACCACCGTCGTGGCCCAAGTCGTTGCTGTCGCTTGTGAACCGGACAGATATCGGTGGTGTGCTCCAGCCAGCTAAGATCTGGCGACCACATGGATCTGATGCGCAGGTAAGTTTGTTCACCTCGTCGTTCCTGTACCTGCCATTAACCCATGCCCAGGCGCCCAACCACACGGCAAAGTGGGATTTCCGCATGATATGCCAGCATCTCGAGGACTTCCATGACCATGTCGAAGAAACCGACGGCACGGAGCGGCAGGCAGTCGTGCGGTCGTTATTCCGCGATGATCGGAGGCTCAATGACGCGCAGAGCCTTCTTTCGTCGACGAAACCGCGCGTCCTCCAGCTGGACCCCCAGCCTGAGTGGACGGAAAGCCAGTACCTCGAGCGACAAAAAGAGCTCGCAACGACAGCTGCGACAGGCAGTCTCGCCATCCCAGCCGGACGTGGTCTGCTCTATTACTCTCTTCGCTTTCCATTGCTGACTCAAAAATACCACATTGGAGGCTTCAACCTAACTTGTGTCTTGAAGCCCTCAAACATCACCGTTGGTGTTGACAAGAATCTCTTTACCGAAGAAAAGATCAACTGGGCTTTCTTCCACCAGGGCGTCGCCGGAGGGCTTGCCATCTCCCCACATGCCAAGGGCATTGACACGTCTTGGATCCTGTACAACAAGCCCGGCCAGGACCTGAGCAACCGTCATGCCGGGTTCCTCCTCGCTCTTGGCCTCAATGGGCATCTCAAGTCTGTCGCCAAGTGGGTCGCCTTCAAGTATCTCACGCCCAAGCACACCATGACATCGATCGGGTTGCTGCTTGGCCTGGCAGCCTCGTACCTCGGGACGATGGATTCCCTCATCACACGCCTGCTCTCGGTCCACGTCACTCGAATGCTCCCACGGGGTGCAGCAGAGCTCAACCTTTCCAAGCACACCCAGACGACCGGCATCATGGGCATCGGGCTTTTGTACTGCAACAGCCAGCACCGGCGCATGAGCGAGATCATGATGTCGGAAATCGAATACGTCGAGGATATGGAGGAAGAGGATCCCCTGCGCGACGAAGGTTACCGTCTCGCGGCTGGATTTGCGCTCGGCTTTATCAACCTCGGCAAAGGAACAGATCTCAAAGGGCTGCGCGACATGCGCCTGACGGAGAAGCTCCTCACCATTGCCACAACCACCAAGAGGGTTGAAGTGGTGCACGTTCTCGACAGGTCCGCCTCGGCGGCCGTCGTCGCCATCGCGCTCATCTTTATGAAGTCGGAGGACCACATCGTGGCACGCAAGATTGACGTGCCCGACACCATTTTGCAATTTGACTATGTCCGCCCCGACGTCTTGCTGCTGCGAACGATGGCCAAGAACATCATCCTTTGGAATGAGATTACACCCACCTTTGAGTGGATTAAGAAGGGGCTGCCCATCGAGTACAGATCCCGGTTCAAGCTGACGGGTGTCACAAAGTTGCGGAGTCAGGATCTCCCCTTCTTCTCGATCATCGCCGGGCTCTGCTGGGCACTTGGTCTGCGGTTCGCCGGGTCGGCCAACCCGCTGGTACGCGATCTTCTCATCCACTACCTAGACGAGTTCATGCGCATTGTCCGGATCCAACCAGGCAACTTCGACTGCGAGATAACGCGCGGCAATGCGCGGATGTGTATGGACATGCTCGCTCTCTCGAGCGCCACGGTCATGGCTGGCACGGGCGACCTTGTGGTGCTCCGTCGCCTGAGGTCTCTGCACGGACGAGATGATGCCAACACTACTTATGGAAGCCATCTCGCCGCCCACCTCGCCATCGGCGCTCTGTTTTTGGGCTGTGGCACGGCCACTTTTGGCACGAGCAACATTGCCACGGCGTCTCTCATCGTCGCTTTCTACCCGCTCTTCCCGACCAGCGTGCAGGACAACCGCTCGCATCTACAGGCTTTCCGTCATTTTTGGGTTCTGGCCACGGATCCGCGCTGTCTCGTGACCAAGGATCTGTTGACCGGGCAGCCCATCAACGTTCCGGTCAAAATACAACTCAAACAGGGCTCTCCTTCTGCCGCAGCTGCGTTAGCCTCGATGTCACCGCGGTCTGGCGAGCCCGCCGTCATTCTCCGACAAACGCCATGCCTGCTTCCGCCACTCGAGGACGTCGCCAGCGTCATAACCGACGCCAAAGCCCTGGGATACTGGAACCTCACCATCGACTTTGAGCAGTCACCACGCCTCGTCGACGACTTTCGCAAGAACCAGTCGGTGTACCTCCGCCACCGTCCTGCCCATGAGAACCCGTACTCGGCGACGCTGCGCGCCCTCGGTAGAAACGAGATTGCGGGCGCTGAGTCACTGGACCGCGACCCGATGGAGTGGGTCTTTGAGCTGGGTGCTCTCAGAGACCTCACCCACTCGGAACGTGCTGTTGTGCTTGACCGTCTGGGCTCTGGCGGTGGTGTCGGCGAGGGAGAGGGAGCCAGCACGGCTGTCGATGCCAAGCTCGTTCTGCGTAGTGGGCTCAACGGCTGGTCTCGCGACAGACTGCTGGGGCTGAAGCTGCTGTTTGAGTGGTCGGACCGCAGGCCGTCGCTGGTGAGCGCGATCGCCGCCAATACCAACCAGGCTGCGACCGCCGCGACAGCCCAGGAGAAGGGCAAGGCGAAGAAGACGGATATCAGAAAGGGGAAGAAGAAGGTGTCGATGAAGCCAACGGCTGATGAAGAACCAGTGGTGGCTGCCCCGGGGACGGAAGTGGGTGCGCCCGAGAAGGACAATGGATGGTGGCTGCGAGACAGCGCCATTGAGGAGCTCAAGGGGAAGACATACCTGGCTGGACGACAAGATTAGGGCGGAATGGAAAGGGTTTATGATGTCACGCGGTGATGATTATGGTATGGATCGTTGATGAGAGGAGTCGTGTCTATAGATTTATGAGTGGAGTGTAATGAAAGATGGAGATTACGCTGCCCGAGTCGAGTTATCACAATGCAGGCGCCGAGATAGTTCTTGAGAGTGCTCGTGGCTCAGTCTTCTGAGCGGGACATGTATGCATACCACTGTCCTATTTGTCACCTGTATCGCAGAGTTTAACAACAACCCTCGCAATATGCAGATGCAAGAGAAGACCGGCTTGTCCGAGTCTCCCGTCTTACGACCTGACTTGATCATGCTACAAAACACTCACATGATACCACATCTTCTCCATCTCAAAGGGTTGTTCCAAGTACTTATTCGAATTCATCTCCAACACACACGCCGCAGGATTGACCATCTAGGGTAGGAAGTTAGCATCACCAAGGAGACTCACAACTTACATGTTTCCCCGCCAGTAGCTAGGCGTGCCCACATACTCCCGATGAATACACGGCGGCGTCCAAACCGGGCAAGGCGGCCCCGAGTACACCCCGCCCCAGCCCGGATCGGGCCTCACGTAGCTCCTGTCCTCCTCCCCCTCCTCCCCCCCGTCCTCATCGTCATCGTCCGACTGCAACTCGGGGTTACAATCCCGACACCCGTTGTCCTCGCACTTGGGCGTCTTGAGCGGGTCAAAGTGCCGACACCACCGGCACGCCGGGTCCTTGCACGGGTACACGCCGCGCAGCTCCGCCGGCCAGGGGATCGGGCTCTGCGGGGACGAGGCGGTGCGCACGAGGCCGGTGAAGGACGCGGGCAGGACGGAAGCAGGGGGGACGAAGAGGCCGTCGGGGACGAAGAGGGCGGCGGCGGGGAGGCCGTTGCGCCGCGTGACGTTGACGCGGAGGGCGCCGTCCCGGAAGAGGAGGAGGCGGACGAGGAAGGCCTCGCCGCGCGGGCCGACGAGGCCGATGCCGCGGAGGTAGGCGGGGAGGGGCGCGACGGTGGCGTTCCAGGTGAGGAGGAGGACGTCGGTGCCGAAGACGGACATGATGGTGGATGTGTGTGTTTATATGGGTGGTGTGTGAAGATGTGGGAATGTGGGGGATATGAGGGAACGGTCAATATGAGTTGGGTTGCAGAGAACAGTGACATGTTGATATACGATTCTATGGCGGTGATGGAGGTGAGGTTGTGTAAAGACAGGCTGCCCAAATTCGATGCATGTGTCTTGGGCTGGTAGACAGAGGCATTGTTCTGTCGAGGAAAAGGGGTAGCTTTGGTTCTTTGACTGAGTGTCCTGCCCGGGCTCACAAAAGAAGTCATTCAAAGAACTTCGATGTTGTCTGCTTGGTTCTTGAAATCTACCATACTCGACCAGCCGGAGTCGACGTCGACCAGTTGCTTTCGACACCAACAACAGCTCCGCCATCATCGAGGGCCTGCTGAGGATCTGCCCAGTCTGTCAACGATAGCCAACAAGCTGCCATTCTCAAACCTTGTGATCGAACCAACACAGAACACCACTCCCAGCAAAGAAAAGTCATGTAAGATCTTGATTGCCTCCCAACCCTAGCGACCGGCTGCATCCAGCCCCAAACCGTACCTATCGATGCGCCGCTGAAGGTATAATTACATCGCTGTTTCGCCCGGATACCGATATCCTGGCGCCTTGCCATTGCCCCCAAAACTTAGACCATGCCAGTAAAAGTCTAATGCGTGCCAGTGCCGTTCGCCCCAGCCTGGCCACCCGGGGCCCCGACGCCAAACCTTCCCGACGGCCCGCGGTTCTTCTGCCCGTTGTTCCTCCCCTCTGAGTCCTTCCCCCTGGCTTCTCCAGTACCCCCTCCGTGCTTCTGCTATTGGCTGAGCCCTTCCTCGCCATACACCGTTGCCGGCTTTTGGGACGGGCGTCCGCCCTTGGGAAGACCTTTTGCTTCACCCGCTTGTCCCCCCTCGCTCGCGTCAGCTGCATCCTATCTCGCCACAGCCGCGCTGAGCACCTGGGTGCGGAAAAAGCCGCCCTTGGTCCGCTCAATCACCTGCTGGTAAACGGAGCTAGGAGGGTGGTTCATAACGACTGTGCCCTCCTTGTAGTCGATCTTGGCGTCGAGGCGCGTGTCGCGGATGAGGTTAACAATCCACTTCTCGGCGTCGTCGGCGTTGAGGCCCAGGCGGGCACTAAGGTCCTTGAGCGAAATCCGCGCGTGGATCTTGCAGTAGCTCTCAAAGATGAGATGGCGGGCCGAGTCGACAAACGAGTCGGCGTGGGCGACGAGGAAGAAGTCGCTGCGGAGGATCTCCTCGGCGATCACCAGCTGGTTCTGGGCCTCCTCAAAGTCAAAGTCGATGCACAGCGCGTGCACGAAGCGGGTTACGGGGTCCTGGTACTCGTACGCCTCCTGCTTGACGATGCGGACAATATCCTTCATCTGCTTCTGCTGGACACCAACGTTCTTGGCCCGGCCGCGGTTGGTAATAACGGCCACGGTGAGGTAGCGCAGGATCCAAGGGCAGTTGGCCTGGATGCTGTTGATGTAGGGGGCGCTGAAGAGGAGCTCGAGGAGGGTCTCGCGGGCCTCGGGGTAGTTGAAGAGGGGGAACAGCGCCCAGTGGATGAGCGAGGTGCGGTGCTGGAGCTGCGCCAGGGGGTTGTTGGCGAGCTTGGTGTCGATGCCCTCGCGGACCTTTTGCAGTTCCTCCATGGCCGATTCCCAGTTCATGCTGAGAATCTCGCACTCCAGACGTCCCCATGTCGCGTAGGAGACCTTGTCGTTGTCGGTGGAGAGGACGCGGAATCGGTAGAGAATCTCGGCGGCATCGACGTAGGCACCGCAGCTGTACTGGAGCATGCCGTAGTCGTAGAGCGCATTGACCATATCAATTGTGACCTGCTTCCGTCAGCACCACCATCTCCCTCATTCCCATTTCTGCCAGTCAGATGCTCACATTGTGCTCCTTCTTCAGGTACTCCAAGTTAGCCACCTTGTCGCTGCGCAGGTTGTTGAGGACCTCTTCCTGCTCGAGCAGCTCACGGATGACAGCCGTCTCCTGCTCAAACCTCTCGAGCTTGGCAACCACGA
This sequence comes from Podospora conica, assembly GCA_030685255.1. Taxonomy (NCBI): domain Eukaryota; kingdom Fungi; phylum Ascomycota; class Sordariomycetes; order Sordariales; family Podosporaceae; genus Podospora; species Podospora conica. The sequence goes on along the minus strand of MU839469.1, from coordinate 172,044 downwards.
TTTGCTTGCGGTCGGCGTACTCGACGGGGGGGTTGTCGATACCGTGCAGCTCGCAGTAGAGGTTGGCGACGTAGTCGGCCATGTCCGTCTTCTTGAGGAGGGCGAACTTGGCCTCGGTGATCTCGCGGGCCTTCTTCTCGTCCGTGACGGTCTCGGTCTCCTCATCGAACAGCTGGCCGGCCGAGAACTCGAGCAGGGGGAAGATCATGTGGCGGTCGAGGTGGGGGGCGAGCTTGAGGAAGAGGTCGTAGTCGGCGGCCGTCTCGGCGGGCTTGTCGCCGTTGGCCGACGTCGTGGAGGCCATGCTGGGCGGGTGGTCGTTCGGTCGTTTCGCGGGGATGGGGGGGGATGCGAAGTGCGGGTGGTGACGACGACGGGAGGGTTGATCGAGTGTGGCCGGCTTCGTGGGTTGCGGGCGAAGCGGAGGGGTGGAGAGAGGTCGACCGCCCAATTTTCGCTGAAAGGCGCTGTCTTGTGTTTCGGTGGTGGGGTCAAAAATTCAAAGAGTGCGAGTCCCTCGTGGGGCGCTGTCAAGAGCACTGACCACCCAATCAGTGACAAAGAAAGGTAGGCGGTGAATGAGTTCTGCCGACCCAAAGTCTGCGATAGGCCGGATCCGGTTAGCTGAATTGAAGATCAACCCCTGCAGCTGCGTTCTCTCCGCCAAAAAAACATCTCGACATTCACTCCCGGGGAAACATCGCGCCACCCCGCCCAACACCCGCGGCAACCACCACAATGCTCCTCTCCCTCCTCCGAACCGCCGCCCCAAGGCGCGTCCTTCTCCAACCGACCCCCGCTCTCCTCCTCCGCCCCCTCACAACCGCCGCCGCCACTCCCGCGCCCGCCCAACCCGAACCCCCATCAGCAAAACCGCCCGCGGCGACCACCTCCCGACCAGGGCCACCAGACCCACGGCTACCGTACACCGTCTCCCGAACGCCCTTTGGGAAGCTTTCCGTCTATGCGCTCAACAAGCGCGGCGGCAGCCTCAAGCTGACGGTGGTCAAGAAGGTCGAGGGCGACAAGGTGGCGTTTAAGAAGGCGCTGATGGACGAGCTGCGGCTCGAGGCGGACCAGGTGCGGGTCAAGCAGCCGACGGGGCATATTGAGGTTTCGGTGAGTTGGGGTTGAAGAGGTGCCGACACAACAATGGAGAGACTGACGGTGGTATAGGGAAGCTACGCGGCCGAGATAACATCGTGGTTGGCCAAGCAGGGGTTTTGAGAGGACTTGATTGGGAAAAGTCGGAAGAAGAGGACTGGAAGGGCCACTACATTGGCCCAAGACTCAATATCGGGATTGGAGTTGGGGTGGGCGAGGATGTCGACGCGGGCGAGAAGACGCCCGTGATCGTCCCTCGAAATGCTGAGCACGGTGGGATGCCCCGTCTTCAGGCCACGCCGAGACGTCCAGGAGAGACGATATGGCATGTACAAGTATCGTAACACATACAAATCACAACAAGTTGGCACACACACTTGCTTCCGGCATCATACATTCCATTCAAACACCTGTCGCAAAAGAAATCATAATACACCAAGTGAACCCGCCTCCCGCTGCTTTCCATGCTTCTTTGCCTGGAATCTGATACTCTGTCACACCAAAGATCTTGTCCCGTCCATGTCTTTTCGCTCATCAAATCTTGACCGTCCAACTCCCGACTCCAAAAACTTCATGTACAAGCCTTGCCGCCCCGCCGCTCGACGCCCCCCTTCTGCATCTCCGGCATCCAGTTCGAAGACTGCGACACGCCCCCGACGACCTGAACTCTGCTTGCATGCATCGCAACTGCAGCATCTCATCATACCGCAAGCTCAGCAAACGCGACCAGATCTGCCAGCATTCCCTCCTTGGCCCACTCCGGCGCCTGCATCTGAAGAGCCCCAAGCACCAACTCCTTGTCGGGGATGGCCTGTGCCGGGATGTGATAGGTAGGGCCCGCGCACCGTGCCCTCTCGCTCAGCCGCTTGAGCAGCCTGACGGCGAGTCTGACAATGTAAGATAGGTCAGAATCCCGGCGGGGCTGATTCCTGGACTGAGGACCGCCCGGCTGCCGGAGGACCGTATTCTCAAACTGCACACCCAGCTGCCGCGCGAGCAGAAAGAGATTCCGAGCAAACCCGTCACCGGACCCCAACCAGGCCCGGGTCACGCCGCTGTCGGGGGGAGAAATCAAGGCGAGGATATCAGCTGCCAAGAGACCTTGCATAAGGATCGGCTTCCTAACTTCGACGAGGGACGGGAAGTGGGGAGGTCGCACGTCAAAGACGTCGGCGAGACGCGGGTCTCGGGGGTGGTCGATTGTGGGCAGCGGGATGGGAGAAATGGCCAAGGCGAAGGCCCGCGTGATGAGCTCGCATGGCGACGAGGAGCTGGCATCTGCCGCAAAAATGGCTTCGTAGAAACTCCTATTAGGTTGGTCACGAGCCAGCAGCTTGGCCAGCGCATCGACCGCGTGAGGAAGATAAGGATGGAGGGCAGGGTCGTACGGCGCAAAGAAGAGGGTGTCGCATGGTATTGTGGGTGCTGGTGATGGCGCAAAGGACAGCAAGAACTGAAGGAGACAGAACGCCTGCTCTCGCCCGGGTATCTCGACTTCGCTAGCGATGTTGGAAAGCAGAATGACAATGTCCTTCATCAAGTCCAGCGTGTTGGCATTGGTTTGGCACAGCATCTCCCGTGTGCCAAGGTACCTAATGACCACGCACAGGAACCGGATGACGGACTCGTCGGCCAATATCTTCGAGTTGAATTCGAGGCTGGCGTCAGACAGGTTTCGAAGGATGGTCGTGATGCATATTAAGCGGTCCACGGCGTGGTCCAGCTCGTATGGTTGCGTGCCCATGACTGACACCTTTCGAAGAGTCAACCGTTCGATCCGGCACGCCCTTGTCACTTCCTCGTACAACGGAAGCGTCACTTCGTTGGAGGCTTCCTCGCAGTTCTCGGCCAAGAGATCGGCCTGCTCCTCGGCGCACTCAACCAGCGTCTCGACGAGTTCGTCGCAGTAGCGGAGGTCGATTTGAGGAATGGCGTATGGGCCGTAGTGATCGATGGCGCTGAGGGCCGCCAGATTGTCCAACGCCAGACGAACTTCGCCATGGATGCCACTTTGGATGCTCTTGGTAAGGGCGTGCAGATCAACGACACCCAGCTCTATGGGTGCCGGCAGATCCACCTTGCTATGACGCAGGTCCTCGGCCACCTTTTCAATGGCTTTGAGATCGACACCGCCGTACGTTGACAGTTCGCGCGAGCAAGGCATGTACTCCTCAGGATTTGAAGAGAAAGGCGCTGGAAATCGCATCGTTGCCGTAGTCTCGCCTTGTGTTGGTTGGGTCTCTGGATGGGCAGACCCCGGGAGCGAGATCGATCCGGCTTTGCTCTGGGCTGGGGAAGGCATGGAAAACTCCTGCTCGGACGGGGCCTGGACACTCCTCGACAGACTGTTCCGTGCATGTCCCTGGGCGCCTGGTGGTGGTTGGCCATGGGCCGGGTGAGGCGCCGGGAAGCCATTCATCGCACCCGGGTGCTGTCCTGGGGGTTTTATGGGCGACGGCATCGGGGCCTGCTGAAGCTGCTGTTGTCCGCCGGGCCCCATCATATGCGGCGCATGTTGAGGTTGGCCAGGCTGCATGGGCTTGGTCGGCGTGCCAGGCTGCATGGCTTGAGGGTTCGGCATGCCTGCCTGCTGCTCCTGCTGTTGCTGCCGTGTCTTGACCATCTCTTCATACTTGAACAGATTGCGTTCGTACACTGCCTTGAGTAGCTGAGGCGCGTGAGGAAATTGCTGTGGCATGAATTGCAGAGAGCCAGCCACCTGAGGCCAGAGATTGGTCTGCGTGACATTGCGGTATCCCCGAAATTTGGCGACGCGCTGGAAGAGGTGGAAGAGACTGACGGGCCGGCCTTCGATGACCGGGTTGGTTTCGAGAGGCATGTTTTTCGAGTGCATGAAGGCGGCCAGGTTCTTCATAAACCCTTCGGGCTGGAGCATTCGCGCCATGGGGCCTTGCTGCGGCATCGGATACTGGGGCCTCGCTTGCCCTGGGGGCATCTGCCCTTGGGACATCTGCCCTTGGGGCATCTGCCCGTGACCCATCTGACCTTGCCCCATGTGTCCTTGCCCCATCTGTCCTGGCGACATTTGTCCCATTTGTGGCTGCATTTGTCCTTGCATCTGTCCCTGCAACTGCCCCTGCATCTGCCCGTTGGGAACGCCCTGCCGCGCAGCCATAATATTCCTCGCCTGGGCTTGTTGCTGAGCCTGGGCTTGTTGTTGGGCCTGGACCTGATGTGCGTGGGCCTGGGCTTGGTTGGGGTTGCCTTGGTTCTGCATCGGGTGCTGCTGCTGCTGCTGCTGCTGCATCATGTTTGTTCGCTGGGCTTGTTGCATCTGCATCTGATACATCATCCTCTGCTGGTCCAACGGACTCTGTCCCTGGGCCATTTGTTGCGGGTTGAACATGTGGCTTGGCATCTGCCCCGTTGCGCCCATCTGGCTCGGCATCTGGCCCTGCATCTGTGCTTGCATGTGTTGCATGCGCTGAGGCATCATCTGTTGGGGCATCATCTGGCCGCCCATCGAGTTTGGGGTCGACGGAGGTCTCGCAGGCGACTGTGCGGGGTTGAACTGGGGGTTGAAGCCCTGCTGATAGGCATTGGCCTGCTGCATGTAGGGCTGGGGCGTGACGCTGTGTTCCGAGGGGATCGGGGATTGTTGCGGAAACTGTTGCGCGGCGGGCGAGAAGGGATGCGGCGACGTTGTCGATACTCTCTGCGGGACGCTACCGGGGCGCATCTGGTTCGCCATGGTCGGCGATGGTGTCGCGTTGGCGGAGCCATTTGGCTGGAGATGTGGGTATAGCGCCTGGCCAGCCTGTTGTACGCCCGGCTGGGAAAAGGCAGAGAACTGCGATTGCGGTGTCTCGGAGCGCGACGTCGGCAGCATGCCCGGGGCTTGTCGCGGCGACTGGCCGATGCTGTCCTCGCGGGGGCGCGGTCGCTTTGTTGGAACGACGGGGTTTGTCTGATACATCGTGTTCGCGAAGCCCGGCGATGCGTTGCGCATGGGGCCATTGGGCATGATCATCGGCTGGCTGCTCGCGAACTGCGGATTGAACTGGGCCGGGCCGCCCATAAAGGCGGAGGGGTCCATCATGGTCCCGGCAACGGCGGAGGGGTCGCTGATCTGAGGGAAGCCGTTGCCATGGTGGTTCGGGACAGCGGTGTCGTTGACCCAAGAGCTCATGTCGGTCGGGATGCGAGGAGGGCGGCAGTGGCAGTGGCAATGGCCGAACCCATGAGGCTACTTTGTTTGAGCGACGTCAGCGACCATCAAAAGGGCAAAGCCGGCACCGTAATAGGCAGGAATATGATAAAAGAAAGAGGTGCAGTGACACGGCAGAGGCTTGTCGCGATGGAGGGAGTCGCGTCGCGGGTGTGCAGGCAAAGCAGTGTGCGGTGGGTAACGGGGGCAGAGGCGGTTTCTGGCTGGTGCTGCTGAGTCCTGACGGGAGGTGGGCGTGGGCGTTGGCCATGGCCGTGGTCCGTGTGCGATCGGGGGGCTGGGCTCCACACTGCGAGTGTAGCGAGCGCGCCCGCGATGGTTCGCCAGGTGGCAGCGCTTGGTCTGCAGCCGGCAGCCAGCGGGCAGCAGCTGGAGCGCGCACGCAGCGGCGCAGCCAGAGCTGACGATGGCAGCGACGGGCAGAGCCGGGCACCTTGGCTCGTGTTGGGGGGTGCTGTGAGTGCTGCTCTTCCAGGCCTGGATACAGCGATGGCTCAAGCAGCAGAGGCCAAGCAGGTGGTCCAAGGACATCTGCCTGAGTGGAATGACCTGGCCAGGGGCGACATGGAAGAGGAGGGACAGGGCTGAATGGGGTCGCAAAGGGATATAAAGATGACATCAAGGGAAACCGAGGTACATACCGGTCTGAACTCAACAAGTCAACCACACACCAGACGCGCTCGACCGATGCGATGGATGCGCAACGTTGGCCGACGGGGATGGGTGCCGGTGCGTGGAGCGTGGAGCACGCGCGGCGAGCCGCGATGAAAATTTCGCAGGCACTGGCCGGGTCTGTCCTGGACAGCCGCGTCACGGTCACCGACCGACACTGTTCGGCGAACGGGTAGACTCGCGCAGGACTGGTCGCAACCAACGGTGCAGGCCGGGGACCCAGAAGCACAAGACCGGAGGTCTGCGGCAGCGCTAATCGGCTGGTCGGGGCGGATAAGGTGGGAGAAATCGAGGAACAAAAAGGTCTTACCTCCGGTCCCAAAAGCGCGTGCTGGGTCTGATGTGTGTCTCCTGTCCGGTGTCCGTCCAGCGAGTGAACTTTTGCAATTCAAAAGCCAAAAGCCAAATCAACGCCTGTTTGGGTTTAGCGCCCAGTGTGGGTCAAACACGGGTGAAATGGCCAATCGGCGGCAGCCTTGCTGTTTGTCTATCAGTGGCGGGAGCACAGAGCGCTGGCTGTCCCTCCTCTGCCTCCCCACCTCCCTCATGTTTGCCCGAGTGTGGTTGAGATGGCTGTGAGGGCTTCGAGAAAAAGGCTGCTGCTGATTGACACTTGCCATCTCCGAGCTTCGAGGTTTCTAACACGCAGCTCTGACAAGAGGCAATTCTTGGTCGAGTCGGCGTCTCCATCTCGCTGACCGCAGGGGGTTGCAGTCAGCTGTAGGTGTGGCGCGGGTTCGTTTGAGTCCAACAGCGGTGGCAGCTTTGCTTCGTCATCCGAACGTCGCCCACCATTCGAACACTTGTGGCAAAGTGATTCAAACGTGAGACCGCTCTCTTATTTTCGGACTCCGGCACCGCTGGCACAACTCGATGTCCCTTTGAGGCGAGGGCGTTGGTCTGGGGTGTGACAAGCTCGTCACCCTCATCTCAGTCGTTTGGGGTCGTCCTGTCGGTTGGCGAGACTCGATTTCGGCCCTCAAATCCAAGGAGGGATTGAATTTGGCATCCAGAGAGGCCGCTCATCTGGTCCATTTGAGGCCCGAGGGTTGCAAGTGAACAAACGGCCTGGGAGAGTCGCTTGACCGCTGGTCCGATGCCACTGCCTCTGGCCGTCACTTGGGATTGCCGGCCCCACCAACCAAGTCACCACCTGACGGATGATTGCGACTGTTGGGTCGTCCTGCGGCCATTTCAATCGCTGAAAAGCGACAGTTTGGGGCGTCTGACGAAGCAGAGCAGAGAAATGACCTGAAATCTCCCTCTCCGCCGCTTTCCGCTGTCCAGTGGTGCTGCCGATGGACTGGTGGTGGGATTTGGCATTCGGGACTGGCTGAATGGGCCCACGGGCATGGCGGGTGCTGTGTGTGAGCTTGGCACGTCGACGCTTGGTGTTGGCGAGATCCCGGTCGCCCACATTCTCTGGGGCGAGTCGAGAGTCGAGCGACCGTCCTGGGGATCCGGAGGAAATCGACAGTCCATGGATTTCGGTTTGGATTCTCGGTGTCGTTGTTCTTTTTTCTGTGGTGTTGTCCAGTCCTGGTCCCGCTGTTAGGCCTGCCCAAGGCTCAGAGGCGAGGCACTAACAGCGAGGAGCGGCAGGTTAGGTTTTGGCCGTCCGGGGAATGAGCGACTTGGGGCGACAGAGAGCCATGTTGCGTAGAGCCCGCCAGAAGCAGCAACACTGAAAACCTGGGGACGAAAAGACGAGAGGGAAGGGAAAAGAGGCAGAAAAGAGGAATGGAGAGGGAACAGGGAAAGGACCAGGCCGGGGGAGGTGGGCAGTTGGGCATTTAATGTCGACTGCCTCGACCAGCAAAGTCACTTTTGCAGCCAGGGCACTAAAATTCTCCGCACCCGCCGCCGCAGCCAGCAGCCAGCAGGACATGAGGGGCGGGCACGCGGGCATTTGCAAGTGTCCGCGACGGGACGAGGGGACCAGACCAGGCAAACTTAAAAAAGATGGAGCGCCAGCCCATTTGTGCCATGCCATTCCAGCACTCCCCGAGGCCCTCGGGTGTCCATTTCGGTTCCTCGCTCGCTCGCTCTCTCACACGAGACGGATACACGACGTACGCATTGCCAGATGGAAGACCAGACTGCTGCAATGTCAGGCGGGAGAAATGTGACATGGACGCCCAGGACAGACAGGACAGCAGGAGAGGGGCAACAGCTCAGCAAGCTCCGAGCAACCTGCCTCCCTCTTGACGACCAAGCTGGAACCTCTACCTCCCGGAGCGAACGCCCACCCAGGCGCAGATGAAATATGTAATGCCCTCCCCCCCTTCCGGTCGTCTCTCTCCATCGTGCCCCCATCCATGAAAACGGTCAAGCTTCCGCCTCTCCAGCGTCACAAAGACGCCTCGTCACCCGGCCCTCCCCCTCCCCGCCGACCCTCACAACCAGCAGGATCCATGGTCTGTCCGTCTTTCCGACTGTCTCGCCCTGCGATAGTTCAGCTCTGCTCCCCCCCTCAATCATTCGGCCGACCCTCCCTACCCCTACCACCAGCACAAAGATCAAGTCGCCGTGTCTCGCGACCTAATGTCGCGGCCTGGGCCTGCTCACCTTTCTGCCTCTGCTCTCAAGTGGCTGCGCTGCTGATAGGCCGTTGGCGTCTCCGGACCGAGTTGGGTGGAATGATCGCGGCCGGCTTTGTTGCGAGACTCCCGGATCCCTGCCTGTTGCCGTGCTCTCAGTTCTATCCGACAAACATTGTCACAGCGGGGGCTTTCCAAATGGGTGTCCCCTCGTCTCGTCTCGCCTGGGGAAATTCATCCTCTCTTCTGTCACGACTCACCTGTGACGAGGCACCGGCGCGACATGTCTGAGCTTGCAGCGGGCAGCCATGTGGCATGCACTCGTCATGGCCACCGCAACGACATGATGCCTCGATCCAATTCCCAGCGAGTCCCCGATCACAGCCAGCACCCGGCAGGTTTGGCCTCGGCAGAAACAACCAGTCTCCCAGGCCTTGGGCTGAAACATTTCCATCGTGGTTGCAGATCCGTCTCGCAATCAACAAAAGCCAGCCGGCATCCATCGCCAAGAGAGACTCGGGAAGCGAAGCCTCTCCCGTCCTCCCACTACCTCCCACAGCACCTGTATTCCTTCCATTCCACGCACAGGTTTTCGGATTTCGAAGTCGGTAAGGCGCAGAGCCAGAGACCCTGCGCCGTGGCACGACGGGAAGAAGAAAGAGGTGGTGAAGGCGGGGGGGATTCCTCTCAGGAGCAGCTCTTGTCGCGGGGTTGTCGTCCGCTCCCGTGCCCATCGTGGACTTGCCGCCGCCGCCGCCGCCGCCATGCCCCCATTGTGACATCCGTCACTTGGCCACGTCAGATCCTGTCCCACCTCGGCTTCCCACTGACTGCAGCATGTCGAGAAGGGTTTTATCGGCATCCAAGCTAAACCGGACATTCGTTGCCCTTTGGGCTTCTGATTGCAAAAGGGTCGAAGAGGGTCTCATTGAATTCGACCCCGGTCCGGTCAAGCGGGGCATTTTGGATCGGAGTGGTGGGAGGGGCCGAGGGTCCTCTCTCCGCCATCACAAGCCTTGCGATCATGACTGTGTCTTCAGTTCGTGAGAATGACCTGTTTCTTTGACACCTTCCATCCCCATTTCCTTCAAGAAACAGACGGCTGCGATGCCAAACATGGCCCAGAACTGAAGCCCATCAGTAGAAAATGGGGTTTGCCCACAGTGTGAGAGGACATTTTTTCACCATTTGCCCTGCCACTTTGACGCGTTCACACTGTGTCAGTTTTCGACATGGGTTCGCCAGATGCCGGTCTGTCGAGACTCGAAAGGGGAACGCGTTAAACACCACGCCTTGGACAAAATCTCAAACAAACAATCTCATTTCTGACCTTTTTACCACGCGTTTTGTCTCTTTTCCAAGCCGGGCTTACTCAACACTCACAATGCCAAAGAGAAAGTCCACAGCGGGCGAAGTCCCCGCGGCAGAGGCCCCACGCCGCTCCCTTCGCAATGCTCAACCCGCGAGTGAGCCCGAGGCCGTCACAGCACCAGCGAAGGAGGTGAAGCAGGTACAGGCCAAAAATACACCAAAGGCGGTGGTGAAAAGGGGCGGGCGGAAGACCCCTCAGAAAGTTGAAGAGGAATCGGTAGGTCTTTTCTGAACTTCAGTGTTGAGATGGAAGTGTGGCAGACAAACGACATGTCCCCTTGTCCATTGGATACATGTACCACAGCTCGGCGATGCCGTCTCTAACGTGTCAACAGGAAGACTCTGTAGAACCGGAACCCGAGTCCGAACCTGAACCGCCCGGGAAAAAGGCCCGGGCATCCAAGGGAAAGGCTCCCGCCAAAAAGACATCCGCCAGCACTCCCAAACCCAAGCCAGAGAAGGCCTCCTCCGCAGACACCAAACCCCAAGAGAATGGCACCGACGAAAAGACGTACTGGCTCCTCAAAGCCGAACCCGAATCGCGCTTCGAGAACGGCGTCGACGTCCGCTTCTCCATCGACGACCTGGCGGCCAAGAAAGTGCCCGAGCCGTGGGATGGTACGCCTTTTCTCCCATCCCCAGTTCAGCTAGATAGGTACTGACCTGACCAGGAATCCGCGCCTATGCCGCCCGCAACAACCTCCGCGCCATGAAAAAGGGCGACCTCGCCTTCTTCTACCACTCCAACACCAAGGAGCCCGGCATCGTCGGGACCATGGAGATTGTCGAGGAGCACTCGCCGGATTGTATGCCCCCCGCCCAACCCCTGAATGAATGGTGCATGCTGACTGACACCCCCAAGTGTCCGCCCATGACCCCAAGGCGCCGTACTACGACGCCTCGTCCAAGCCGTCGGACCCCAAGTGGAGCGTCGTGCACGTCGAGTTCCGCTCCAAGTTTGCCGTGCCCATCGGCCTCAAGGAGCTGCGCCAGATGGGCGACAAGGGGAAGCCGCTGGAGAACATGCAGATGCTCAAGCAGACGAGGCTGAGTGTCAGCAAGGTCAGCGCGGCCGAGTGGGAGTATTTGATGAGCGTCGCGGAGGAGAAGGCGGGTGCCAGCAAGAAGTGACCTGTATCATCTAATAGTCGGGGGTAAGTAATGTGTACATATAAAACAAGTGTATTATGGCAAACATCGTCTGCTTCTGTCTGGGTATCAACATCAGTTGGAGAGTTCCTCCATAGAACGCTTCGTCGCCTCCAGCACCGTCCGGATGCCCTCGTCGAGCCCCCCAACGTGGAGCAAGGTGTCCAGCCAAACCACCATCTTCTGAGCCAGCGCATCCTTGTCCTCCGTCTTGTCCATGGCCGCCCGCAACCGTCCCAGCGACTCGCGCAGGGCCCTGGGGAACTCGGCCGTGTTGACCTCGATCCCGACCAGCGGCTGGCGGACCTGGCAGCTGCCCGTGGCGGGGTGATTCGGAAACTCCTCCTCCATCGCCGCCAGCACATGCTGCACGATCTTGGCGTGTGATGAGACGCCCGTGAACCCGGCAAACAGGTTGAAGAACTCCTCGGCCGCCGCCGGACCATAGAACCGCTGCTTCCTCGCATAATCAAAGATGGCCATCGGTATCGCCCCGCCCAACGCCGGACTCTGCTCCAGCTTCCTCGTCGCCTCGGCGTCAAACACAGCGGTCTTGGTCTTGCCGCCCGGGGCATCCGGGTCCGGCATCACCAAGTCCTCATCGCTGTCCTCGTCGTCGTCCCCCCCAACCTCGATGTAATCCCCCTCCTGCTCCCCGCCCTCCGTCGCCTGGATAGCCTCCATCACTCCGACCCCCCTCCTGAGGCCCTTCCCTCCCTTCTTCGCCTCCACCCTCCCCAGCCACTCCATCTCGCACCGCGCATACTCGATCCACAGCGTCGCCTCCCCGACGCAGAACCGACACCCCCTCAAAAAGTGCGCCCGCGCCCTCTCCATGTCCCCGTCCCGCGCCGCCCGCCGCCCCGCCAGCGCCCACAGCCCCGCGTCCGCCGGGTGCAGCCGGATCGCGCGCGTCACGATGCGCCGCCAGCGCTTGGAAGCCTTGGCCTCGCGCGCCGCGAAGTCGAGGTAGGCCGTCCACAGCGGGAGGCAGCCGGGGTGCTTGAGCACGGCGCGCTCAAAGATGGAAAAGGTGCGGGCGTGGCTGGCGCGCGAGTTGGACTGGTGGATGCGGAGGCGCGCGCAGCGCTTGGTGCGAAGGCGGTCGAGGGAGCGCTCCCAGGCGACGTAGGCGAGGAAGTCGGAGGGGGAGGCGCCCGGGGAGAGGATTGTGTGTTCGTGGTCGGAGCGCTTGGTGACGAGGGAGCGGATTTCGTCCTGGGAGGGGAGGGAGGGCAGGGTTAGCTTTGATTGGGGAGGGGGGGTCATGGGGATGTACCTTGGTGAAGATTTCCTTGTCTTCGAATTCGCGGAGCTCGGGGGCGGCCCGCTCGAGGTAGAAGCGGGCCTTGTCGGAGACGCCGGCCATGATGTTGGCGGTTGGCGGTGTCTGGTGGGGATGGTGTGTGGTGGTGCCTTTCGAGGTGTTGCAAAGACGAGGCCCTGGATTGTTGTTTGTCTTGTCCAGCAGAGGTCCGAGGTGAAGTGGGACAGAAACTTTTTAGTGGGACCCGAGGTGCACCCCCTGTAGCGAGACCGAAAGTCACCGAACCCCAATTTCGGACAGGGGGGTCTTGGCCCTGCGCGCGCGCCCACTGTGAACCTCGGAGTGCGGGAGGAGTGCGGGCGTTGGAGAAGGGATGACGGATGACGGGGAATTGCCCAAGAGACCAAGACTTTCACTTTGACGCGAAAATTCCACATTGGCGTCTGGGATGCGCCGAGCAATCCGGAACGTCCAACTTGTTCTCATCCCTCCTTTTCCTTTTTCTTGCGCGCATTCGCTCGCTCTCCCTCTTCTCTCGCATCATCCCACCACGTCCAAGTTCGAATTGAGGCCCCCCATTTCCACCGGGGGCGTGCTATGATTGCTTGCTTGCGATCGCGATCGAGGTAGGGGCGGTCCTCTGGAGAATCGACAATCGAAAACACACACGAACCCGAAAACAACCGGACACGATCGGTCCCGGCATGTCGTCACGGTACAAGGACAAGGACGGCGGCGTCGTCCTGGCGTTTGGCGGGCAGTGGGTGAGCTGGCTACACACGGGCGCCGCGTACGGCGCCTTTCTCACGGCCCTCATCGTCGGGTGCGCGTTGCACTATCGCAAGATTGTGCAGAATGAGTGGTATGGCTACCCGGACGAGTGGTTCCCCTCCGTGTCGGCCACCATCGGCGACCGCTACCCGGAGAGGTCACTGTTCATGCTCTTCATTGCCATTACATCTGGTATGGTGCCCCTCTCTCCCAGTGCTCTTCCAGGAATGGGCGGCTAATACAGCTTTGGCAGGTCCCAGGTTTGCCCTCGTCGGGCTCTTCTACCTCCTCACCAAGAAGCCCGGCCATGTCCTCCCCAAAGTTGTCGCCATCTCTGGCCTGGTCCGGACCCTGACGTGCGGCGGCTGGACCTACATCACGTCGACCGACGACCACGACTGGCACGACATCCTGATGATCTCGTACCTCGTCATCACGATCCCGTGGACGGCCGGGTGCCTCGCCCTTTCCCCGCCCAACGCCAAGGCAATCAAGTACAGGAAATATCTCGCTGGCTGCTTCTTTGGCACGCTCATACCGCTCGTCTACTTTTTCATCCAACACAAGGTCTACCGTGTCGCCGGAGGTAGGCCAAACTCTTCAAGCCCGGGTATGAAGTTGCGCTGACGTGACCACAGCCTACACCATCTACGCCTTTTTCGAATGGGCCCTGATCCTCTTTGATGTGGGCTTCGACGCGGTCACGGCCCTGGACTTTAGCACTTTCGAGGTGGTAATCAAGGACGTGAAGGGTGCCACCAAGGGGTACGTGCAATGGCTCCCGAAATAGCTCCCGTCCCCTCCTCGGCTCCCGGCTCCTCAAAAGCGGGCCGAGGAGCTTGTACATATTGGAAACATATTGTTCAATGCGATCGAGTCCATCTTCTAAACGTTTCATAGTGTCAATAACTCGTCGGTGTCCACTGCTGTTCTCGAAAAGGAGTAAGTCTCTGTCCATCTCCGCGTTGATTGAAAAGTGCTGATGTTGGGACCAGGAAGGAGAGGGCCACGGGCGGTGTCTTTGCCGCAGGCTTTCATCTGAGCGATGCCCTTGATATCGCCGCCGATGTGTACCATGGCGTACGAGTGCCCTCCCTGAAATCAGTGGCCTCTGCTAACCGCTTCTAGTTTGTCTTTTGGTCCATTCTCACCAGCTTGGGCGTTGTCGTCTGGTGTACGTCGTCCCGGTTCCGCATCCCCCAACCTCCACTGACATCTCCCAGACTTCCCCCTCTGGCACATGGGCATCTCGGGCTACGAGGTTCTTGTGATGTCGACCGTCAGCCCCGCGTTCCTCGGCATCAAGTCTGTGCGCACCTTTGTGACAAGGAACCAGGGCATTGCCCATCTTCTGTCCCTCGCCGGGCTAGTGGCATACCAGGTTACGGGACCCGAGGCCCGTCTCTTTATCGTCGGCTTCGGTGTTGCCATGCAGTGCCTGGCTTGGGCTGCCACCTTTTACTCGGACTCGGTCCAGCCAGCGAGGCTTGAGGCCCGCATTCTGGCCTTTACTACCGGTCTCATCATGTCGTCGGTGGCCAAGTTTGCTTGGTACACCAACAACCCCATCTGGCCCATCATGCACGCAGCAAACGGCGGTTGGAACGGCACTGGACTCATCTTTGCCCTCTTGGCAGTCTTGAGATTCAACCGCAAGGCGCCCCTGCAGACTGGAGATTCGGGTGAGAAGACCGGTTCTCCCCTCCTGGCCGCCATTGGCATTGGTGGTTTGTTCTTCGGCTTGCACTCGCTGCTTTCGGACACGAGCACCATGATCCTCTGGGTCTGGGATGGGTACCCGATCCGCGGGCCTGTGTCCAACGTCCATGGCTGGTACACCATCGCTGCCATGACGGGGGGTCTACTCTTCAGCATCTACCGACCGGGCGCCGTCACCACCTGGACCGCATATGGCGTCGGCTGCATCGGGGCCACTCTGGTCACTATCTACCCGCGGTGGACGGGCTACTATGGCGCTCTCACCATCGCCGCGTACCTCATGGCTATCTCGGTGCCTCTCATCGCCAACGCTGCCAAGAAGCGCCCCGGCCTCACCTTTGGACTCGGCTTCTTCATTTACAACTTTATCGTTCTCTTCCACGTCTGGGTGGTGGCGTACGCCTTCGTGCCGGGTGGTCCCCTGGTCCGCGAGCGCACCGACTGGGTCATGCTCACCATGATGCTGTGCATCGGCGCCGGTGTCTTTGATCTTATCTCTCAGAACGCGAGCGCTGCTCGCAAGAAGGTCAACGTCAGACGGCGCAGCGCCTCGACCGGGTACCGAAAGTACCACATCGGTGTCCTCGCCGTGCTCAACGTCTTCTTCCTCTGCGCCAACTTCCTCCGCTTCCCGACCAACGACTACAAGCCGTACCACCCCGAGACGCGCTCGTTCACGGCGGGCATCTGGACGATCCACTTCTCGCTCGACAACGACATGTGGTCGTCCGAGTACCGCATGCGCGACCTGATCAAGGAGATGGAGGTGGACGTCATCGGGCTCCTCGAGTCGGACCTGCAGCGCATCATCATGGGCAACCGCGACACGACGCAGTTCCTCGCCGAGGACCTGGGCATGTACGTCGACTACGGGCCGGGCCCCAACAAGCACACGTGGGGCGCGGCGCTGCTCTCCAAGTTCCCCATCGTCAACTCGACGCACCACCTGCTGCCCAGCCCCGTCGGCGAGCTCGCGCCCGCCATCCACGCCACGCTCGACGTGTACGGCACCCTCGTCGACGTCTTTGTCTTCCACTCGGGCCAGGAGGAGGACCCCGAGGACCGCCGCCTCCAGTCCGAGTACATGGCCAAGCTCATGGGCAGCTCGCCGCGCCCGAGCTTCCTGCTGTCGTACCTCGTCACGAAGCCGCTCGAGGGCAACTACAACAACTACGTGTCGGATGTGAGTGGCATGCACGATGTCGACCCCACGGACTGGGACCGCTGGTGCGAGTACATTCTCTTCAAGGGCCTGCGGCGCACCGGGTACGCGCGCGTCAGTCGGAGCACCATCACCGATACGGAGCTGCAGGTGGCCAAGTTTGTGGTGCCCGACGGGCCGGAGGAGGTGGCGGCCGCGTGGGGGGCGACCGCGGAGCAGAGAGACAAGCGCGCGCTGGAGAGCGAGATGCCTGAGGGGTTGAGGTTCCCGGCGATGTTCAAGGGGGAGGGGGTGAGGGATCATCGGTATCATGTCTTTGATGAGCCGAGGTATTATAACCTTTAGGGGGTTCGGGGGGATGATAATGAGGGGTTACCTAGGATGTGATGGGAGGTTGGAGGTACGGGGATGATGATGAATGGGGTGGGAGGCAGGGTCTATCTTGGGGCAATGTACTCTGCAGTACGGTGTTAGGTTGTGGGCTGGACGGGGGAGGCGGTTCCTTGGTTTGGTGGTCAAAGGCAGGAGTACACGCGTGCCGCAGGTGGTACAGGGTATGGTGGTTAATGAAGAGATAAGTTTACGAGATGCCTTGGTATGTCTGTAGGATTGCGGCACACTGTCAGGGACTCAGGGGTAGGGCTGACTTGAGGGGGTGAGGCGGAGCCACGGGCCGAATTTGCCAAGACGGGATGAGCCCGTCCATCAATGCCCTTCAGAACCTGCTTCAGAACCCACGAAAACAACCACCATTCACCATCCCCCCCTTTCTCCACATCCTCACCAGGCTGCCATCCCAAGGACCAGTCTGGGAGGGAGTCCCCTCAACGAGAATACGCCGACCCAACGCGAAGTACACTGGCAAGGGTCCGGGTGGACTTGCGTATACGATCATGGTGTGAACGAGGCTTCTTCCTCGTCTCTCGCAGATTGCAAGTTGCCTCGCGTCTGGAATCATGGGATATAAAAGGTATGTCCCCAAAGCTTCAACCGCCATCATCAACCTATCCAACACCATTCTTCCCTCTCTTCTGCCCACCTCCCAGCCATCATCACCATGAAGCTGACCACCCTCGCCGCCTTCTTCGGCGCCGCTCTAGCCCTCCCCTCAGCCCGTCCCTCGGCCCGTGCTTGCACCAACCCTACGGTCCGCAAAGAATGGCGCAACGCCACCGTCTCTGACCGTCTCGCCTACCTCTCCGCCGCCGTGTGCATCACAAAGTCGCCGCCCCGCGTCGGCTACCACCCGAACGCCACCCTCCAGGACGAATTTGCCTTTATCCACGCCATCCTATCCAACACCGACACCCCCATCCACAGTACCTCCCCCCCCCCCAACCCACCGGCGTCTAGACCAAGCACTAACCCCCCCTCCAGTCCACGGAGTCCCCGCCTTCCTCCCCTGGCACCGATTCTTCCTCCGCGTCTACGAGGACGCCCTCCACGACTGCGGCTACACCGGCCCCGCCCTCTACTGGGACTTTGTCCACGACGCCCCGGCCCCCTCGCGCTCGCCCATCTGGGACCCCGTCACGGGCTTCGGCGGCAACGGCGCCGAGCCCAACAGCAACCCCAGCGGCCCCTTCGGCCCGCACGGCCCGCGCGTCGTCGACGGGCCGTTCAAGGACTACCGACCGCTCTATTTCGGCCAGGCCGTCTCCCCGCACGACTTGTCGAGGAACTGGGTCCCGGCGGACCCCTTTGAGGGGGGCGCCGAGATGGTCGGCGGCAACTACAACGCGACCGTCATGGAGCGGGTGTTTGCCGAGACGACGTTTGCGGGGTTCAGGGCGAGCCTCGAGGTCCCGCACAATGACGTGCATACGGGCGTTGGTGGGGGTCCGGGCTCCGAAGGGGGGTTGGGGGATCTGGGGGCCAATACGGCGTCGCCGAATGGTGAGTTCTTGTTTGTGATGGTGCGGATGTTGGGGAGGATGATGCTGACTGACGGTGGACAGATCCCGTGTTCTTTTTGCTTCATGGGGGGGTGGATCGGCTGTGGTGGTTGTGGCAGCAGCAGAACCCCAGTGCCGAGTATGATGGGGTTGACCAGAACAACCGGTCGGTGACGGTGGATGATGTGCTGCCGATGATGGGGCTGGCCGAGGATGGGGTGGTGGCGGACTACTTGGATGTGAATAGTCCTGGGTTGTGCTATACGTACGAGTAGTTTGGGGGGGGGGCTCTGTTGGGAGATGGGTCCGGCCTGGGGAGTTGTGCCTGCGAAAGGGGGAGACGTTGGATGCTTTGGATATCGTGGGCGGAGTCAATGGTGGCCAGGAAGCAGGACGGGAGCATCCGTAGAAATGTTCAGACTGACCAAGAATTCAAGCTGTTGAGCCTTCTCAACATTCTTCCGAACTGATCTCCCTGTTCCCCGGGGCGCAGAGAGTGCCTGTTGCCTGGTCCTGACGCCGACGGGCATTGTGCCCCGCCGGGATATCCGTGATATTGGACATCTGATGTTGAACAGTCTGATATTGGACAACCAAAAAGGCATGGACGAGAGGGATCGAAGCCATTGTTTCACCCCGTCCACGTGCATCTTTGCATCTTGCCGTCCCCGGCTGCCATGTGCGCGCGCGAGGCGTGTGCGGTGGCGCGTGCCACGCGTGCCTTGGGCGGGATGCGATCTCGGGAACAGGGGAAGGCGGACAGGATCAAAAACGCCCCGCGCCGTTACGTACAAGAGTTTTTTCTTTTTGCAGGGCGGCGAGAACCCATGATTTGCTGCGCGCGGAAGGACTGATTACCCGCGTGTCGTCAGTCGTTGCAAGGTTAAAGTTTGGTTGCAGGCGGGAGGCGCTCACGGGCTGATTGTGGCGTCGGGAATGTGCCCGACTTTCCGGTTATCTCTGGATGGGAAACTGACTGCGGAAAATGAGAATGTGAGAATGGTCTAGATCGAAGAAAGGTTGTTTGGTCCCAGCCTGGTTCGAGTTTGCTGTCACTCTGTGGGGGTTACCATCCGACTCCACATGGACACTGCCCGAGCCTTCCGATTGTGCTGACAATTGAGTACACTTGCCTTTTGAGTGCGAGTCTGACGTCTCTTATCCG
The DNA here is from genome assembly GCA_030685255.1 of Podospora conica. NCBI lineage: Eukaryota > Fungi > Ascomycota > Sordariomycetes > Sordariales > Podosporaceae > Podospora > Podospora conica. The sequence goes on along the minus strand of MU839469.1, from coordinate 153,040 downwards.
ACGAGATAGCAGGGGCAGTTGGCGTCAATCCTTTTGAATTCTCATGGAACATTCTCGTCAAAGCCAAAGTCACCACGAAACCACTCACCACCAGATGGATGATCGACAACAACAACACCAGATGGATACCTCCATCCTTGCTGTTGGTGACACACCCGCCCGCTCGCACCTCTCCTCCTCCAAAGAATCAAGATTCAGCCCGACGCAAATGAAGGACCCCAACCCTCGCCTGTGGCGTCTGCTGTGCCTCCTCCTGCCGTGTCTGCCGTGTCCGCGTCCGCGGGAGGGGCGCGGCGCCCGTTCGGGCGGGATGCTGCAAGCTACTTACTGTCTACAGGCTGCTGCAGCCCACCCGTTCATGCATGGACGCCGAAGGCCACTGGGCCACCGCAGGCCTCTACCTGGCCTGCAGGGCTGATACCCCCATCTTGTGGACTCGGCCTGGGGCTTGGATTGGTGAGCCACTCCTGAGAGTCGGCCCGCGTCGACGACAGTCCTCGATGGTTTGGCCGCAGGAGCGTGTTCCTCGTCCGCGGAGCCATCATCGCAACCCGGTTCTTGGATCTCAGGCAGACTATCGATTCGGGATGGGGGTCTGGTGATCCCGTGTCTATTACCGGCCATGTTGGCGACTGATTACAGATTGCTGCTGAGGCAGCAGCAGGGCTGTGAAGCCCGAGGGATGAGGGATGAGAGATTCGAAGAGCACGGCAATGCTGTTGACGCCAACTCCGGGTTGAAGATGGACTCCGGTATAAAGAGGTGATGGCCTCGACCTACTCACCACCAAGAAGCAGGACATCCATCCACACTCTCTCACTCCAGTCTTTCGCTACAATGAAGTTCATCCAGCTCGCCTCGCTCTTCGGAGCCGCCCTGGCCGTCCCGGCCGCGGACCTCGACGCCCGGCAGACATGCACCACCCCCAAGCTCCGCAAGGACTGGGCCACGGCGACGACGGCTGAGAAGACGGCCTATATCAACGCCGCCGTGTGCATCACCAAGAAGCCCTCGAAGCTTGGGCTCGTCAACGCGACTCTCCAGGACGACTTTGCCTACACGCACGCCCTCCTGTACTACCAGAGTGAGTCCCCCCCCCCAGCGCTCCCAACACCGCCCACAACTAACACACCCAGTCCACGATCTTCCCTCATTCCTCCCATGGCACCGCTTCTACGTCATGGTCTACGAGAAGGCACTTCGCGACTGTGGCTACACAGGAAACGCCATGTACTGGAACTGGGTCAACGACTGGGCCGCCCCAGCCCAGTCGGCCGTGTGGCACAGCGTGACGGGCTTCGGCGGCAACGGCGTCGCCACAGGCGACAACGGCATCCGCAAGCGCGTCATCGACGGCCCGTTCAAGAACTTGTACCTCCGATACTGGAACCTAGACGTCGTCCCCCACTGGCTGAGCCGGGACTGGGCAGTGGCCCAGAACGGCGAGCCGGAGCTCAACGGCGCCCGCTACTCGCCCGCTGTCATGGCCACGGTCAATGCCAAGACCACCTATGACGAGTTCCGGTTCTCGCTCGAGGGCGGGCCGCATGCGGCGGTGCACTCCGGTGTTGGTGCCAGCAATGATGGCCGGGGGCTGGGAGATATGGGACTGCAGCTCGCCTCTCCGAGTGGTATGTCTTTTGTGGTTTTCTGTGAGATGGTAGCCTTGCTAACTCGTTGATTAGACCCTCTCTTCTTCCTCCATCACACCCAGATCGACCGGCTGTGGTGGCTCTGGCAGCAGCAGAACCCCAGTGCCAGGACCATGCAGTACAACGGCAACGGGGCCTCGCTGCCGGATGGCTCTAATGGACCTCCCGTGTCTCTGAATGACAAGCTCCCTATGGGAGGCCTGGCCGCCGAGGGCGTTGTGAGGGACTATATGGATGTCAAGACTGCCAAGCTGTGCTACAAGTACTAGAGCGCGGATAATAGTACCGCGGATACTAGTACTGTGGACACTGGAGAGAGAGCACGAGTGCGTACATATGATGCCAAGATTGAAAGACAGTGGCACTGTTTCTTAGTTTCCGTCGATATCATGCAACAATCTATTCAGCTCCTCCAAACTCGTGTGTTTGAATTTGGACTCGGGCTTGCTTATTCCCGACCGCCTTTAAATCTGGTTCAGGTAGAGCCTCTTTTCTGCACACGGGGCCTTTCTGGCGAATTTGGGCAACTTTGCTGTGTTGCGTTGCTGCGGGAGTGGAGTTTAACCCGTCCGTCCTCAAGCTTGGTCCGCTTGGAAAGGAGTACTCAGTACCTTAGGCCTCGCTTGCCCGGAGTTGATATCCCAACTTTTATTCCGGTTTGTTTGTTTTCGGGACCGCTCGCTCGAGAGTATATCTTGTATGTTCTGCCCAGAGCTCCATTGCTTACATGTTGTGTTTCGCTGAGATGTTGGGTCGATGCAACTTTCCCATCTCGTCGTCGTCACTTCTTCGCCGGGCTGACTCCTGAGTCAAGCTCTTGGAGGCTTGGCTCCCCCAGAGTCCCACCGCCAGGGCAGACGGCTAGGCGAGCCGAGAAATGGTCCAATTTTCGCTGGCAGCCTAAAAATAGTGGACCACAAAACTCCACGGTCCTTCAATGTTCAGATTTCCCGGCCCGGTGCGGTCCTCGAAACAACACCACAGACATTTGTGCTTATTTTCTTCCAATCGACATACGCGCTCGACAACGCCTCTTTTTTCTCCGCAGCGGGCGGCAGGAAGCGAAATCATGGCCCCCAGGCGCTGCGTACTGTGCACCAGGCACGCGGTACCGCCGAAGACGCGCTCGGAGGCTGGTTGCCGCTGTTCCCCCTGTTGGGACGCTGCACGGGGTCCATCCAACGGCCCAACCCAGCCCTACCCTGCTGGGGCCGACACTTGGCGTAGGCCCTTTTCGGTCCACCGAGTTCAGGTTATCTCCACCGACTAGCAGTTCCTGGGCACTACGGATACCACCTTGGATGAGGCGAAGCCTCGAGGTGGTGGACGTCGAGGGGTATAAGAGACCGAGGGAGCCCGAGATCCCTCGTCGACCTGATCCCACCAGCTCCCTGCATCAAAACCACGCCAGCAACGCCGCCAGACCACGCCCCTGAACACACGAACACCCCTACGCCAAGAACCCCAACCACACACACAAGATGGCCCTCAACCTCGCCTCCCTCGCCGGCGCCGCCGAGCCCGAGTTCCTCAACGCCTTCCACCACGCCGCGCCCGTCGCCGTCCGCGGCCTCGTCGCCCCGCGCCAGAGCAACGACTCGACTGTGCCCATCGTCAACATGTTTGTCGACGGCGTGTCGTCCGAGAACGAGTACGCCGCCTCCATCATCGACGTCTGCGCCGGCGCCACCACCTTTGCGCTGCGCTGCACGGCCGGGCCCGTGTCGCTCAACGCCGGCTCGTGCGCCGATGACGCCGAGGTACGTCCCACCTCCCCACCACAAAGATGCCCGGGGAGTCAGTCATGCTAATTGATGTGGTGCAATGCAGGAAATCATCCTCACCGCCAACCCGACCTTGTACCGCGTCTCGACCGCCACGGTCGTGCGCACCATGGGTCAGGACGTCAGCGCTACCATCCAGGAGACGTGCCGGATCGCGGGCACGACCGAGGCGGCGTGCACGGCCACGGTGGGCGGCAACGTCGGGAAGACGAGCACGTCGTCCAGCTCGACGACGACGTACCGCGGCACCGACGTGTACATGTTTGACGTGGCGATTACGGGAGGCGCCGAGAAGACGGCGAACCCTACGGCGTGCGCGGCGCCCGCGGGCTCCGGGGCGCAGGGGTTGAGGGCGGGGGTGTGGGGAGTTCTGGGGGCGGCGGGGTTGGTTGGGTTGGTGTTGTAGGGAGGTGGTGGCGTGAGGTTTGGGGACATATATGATGGATGATGTTTGACATGGACTGGGTTTGGGACATGTGGCAGCGCATGGCATGTTGGTTTGCACATAATAGATACCTAATTTCTGCTTGATGATACCCAACTTTGTTCGGTCTGAGAGCTGCAGAGTGCTGCGTTACTCGTGGTCCAGTGTTGACTCTTGAACCCTCACCCTGAGCATCCATCCATCGGGTCACAGCACTACGTCCAAGAGCAAGAGGTTCGAAATAAGGTTTCGCTTATCATTCAAAGACGGGACTCCTGGGTACTCTGTACCGACTGTGCCCCTCGCAACCATAGCCGACATGATTCAAGATGCAGAACGGCACGGTTAAATCTCACTGGTCCCTGTTATTCGCCGCGACAGGACAGTTGACGAGAGGCACAGCATTCACGGTCCAATCCTATCAATGTTACGTGCCAATACACAAATCCAGGCCGTTGGGTTGCCCAGGAAGAACTGGAGCACTGTTGACATTGCAAGCTAAGTACATTACAAATTGATTAAATATTACCATTACTCCAATTCCAATTTTCCTCGAGGTACATGACAATCTAGATTATTAAACATTACCATTACTCCAAATCCAAATCCCATTTTTTTATGGACTTGATCGTCTCGTCCCCAGATACGAACCCTACGCCTCCCCCAATCCAACTTGACGCCCTAAACTGGCGAATTCACTTCTGGCATCTTTGGTTCCAGCAAAATCCGGTGCAGCAGGTACCCTTCTCCCCGTTCCTGCTGCTGGTGCAGATGCCACCGGTCGGCACGCAGGAGGTGCCGGGGCTGGGAGTCGGAGTCGGACCCGGAGCTGACACGGAAGTTCCCAGGGGCGGCCGGCACACACCCCCCGAGCAGACGATCCCATTGCAGCACGTGGCCGACTGCCCGCCGCCGTTGTTCCTGTTGGAACAATCTTCCCAGAGCGGCACGCAGGAGCCGGGCTTGGGAGACGTAGGCGGCACGGAGCCCCCGCACCGCACCGCCGTCACCGGCTGCGGCGGGCCCAACTCGATATGGTTCGAGCTACCGGCTGGGACTGTTTTCTTGGGCGTGTCGAAGGTGCACAGCTTCAGGTCGTAGTCGGCATCGACAATGTTGACAATGTCCTTCTGCTTCTCGACTGGGTGTGGGTGTTAGTGGGCGGTAGGGAAGGAAGGGGGGGAGACGCACTAGGGGTCTGATGCGTGGAGCCGTCAGCAGGGAAGGTCATGGTATAGTTAGCGGCAGCGGCGGTGAGGGTCATGTGGACGGTTGGGGCACGCGGCTGAGGCTGCCAGACTGGGGAGGCAAGTGCCAGGGGGAGGAGGAGGGCGGCTTGGAACTTCATGGCGGTGGAGTGCGTGGTGTGGTGATGTTGATTGCTTGACAAGTATGTTGGAGGTGATCTGTCGACAGAGAAAAGTAAATTCCCCCGATGAAGACATCATCGATTTATACCTCAGACCTCACATACATCCTCCGAGATCTCGATGCACCGGACGGCGGCGGGGTCGGCGCAGCCCTTCTCGATATAGTTGAGCATGTTTTCATCACCCCCAGCATCGCCATGATCAATGGTCCCGTCACTGATAAGAGCACGTTCTTTTTTGGGGCATTGCTCGGAAATCCTCTCCTGAATGGCCTCGACAGGGTTTCTCCCAAAACAGCACACACCCGGAAAGACTTCCGGACTCCACACCAACATTTCATCTACTAGGTAGAACCAACCATTATTATACCAAGCGTCGTTCCTCAAGGGATATGATATAACAACCTAACAAAATATTACCAGTACTCCAATCCCCAATCCCGAACCCCACCTATATGTAAATATTGTGATGCATCCTCTCGACCTCCTCTCGACCCCCCCCCCCCCCCGGAGACCAACCCTAACCCCCCCAACCCAACCTCAACCCCTTAAAACGGGGAAATCCACGGCCGGCACTTATTCGCCGCGCAGAACCCATTGCAGCAGGCGCCCACGTACTGCCCGTTCCTGTAGCAATCGCTATACGTCGGCACGCAGAACCCCTCGCACCGCACCGCCGTCACCGGCTGCGGCGGGCCGATGATGACCTGGCCGGCGCCCGTGGTGGGGTCGATGCCGCCGACGAGGGCCTTCTCGCCGGCCGTGTAGAAGGTGCACTGCGCGAGGGCGTTGTAGTCGGGGGCGTCGATGATGTTGACGGCGATGTTGTTGTCTGTTTGGGGTCAGTGGGGAGTGCACCAGGTGGGAGGGGATGGGGGGAGGAACGCACTGGTTTGCCGGAGGACGCCGTCGGCGGGGAAGGACATGGAGTAGGAGGCGGGACCGCCGTGGAAGGTGAGGTGGACTGTCTGCGGGGGGTCGGCGCGCGGTTCGGGCTGGAGAGGGGAGGCGAGGGCCAGGGGGAGGAGGACGAGGGCGAGGAGCTTCATGGTGGGCTTGAAGTGGGAGTGCGTGTTGTTGTTGTGTTAGTTGTTTGTGTTTGACAAGTTGAAGGTGATGTGTCGATACAGACAAAAAGAAATCCCCGTCGACACAGACACCGTCGATTTATACCTCACATCACCCGCCATCAACACGATCATCGGTCGTCCCGTCAGTCCACCCAAGCATCCACACCAACATCTGACAGCAATATCCAGCACCCTCTCGCCCTAGGGCTGAAGCCGACAATACGGGGTGCACTAGCCCAGCACCCGGCAGACGTCGCATTCCCCGAACGCGCCGGCCAATGCCGCGCAGCGCTTTTTTTAGAGAGCAACGTGGTGATGTACTCGTGGGCCCGTGCTTTTTTAGATCCCACTCCGCAGGAGAGTGGGATCTGAAATGCACGGACCCACGAGTAATGTGCCTCTGTGCGACCCCTCGGCAGCCGCAATACGAAAAGCTCCCGCTTGGCGCCGACCAGTCGCGTGGTCGCGACCCAGCAGCTGACCTCGGCTGCCGTTCCCCACGCGTGGCACCGCAGGCTGTCAGCGGAGGGGCGTCCACTGGCGAGCCGAATATGACGCGGTGGCTGGCTGAGACGTGTGGTTGGGTATCGCGGAAGTAAACTACCTCGACTGCCTCGCTGTGCAGTGTTCTAGACCTGACCGTGATGTTGGGAGGCTAAGACGGGAGAACTACTTCCGGCTCAACTCGACCAACTCTGCGATGCCATCTCGTATTCGCATGGTCCGATCGAATATCCGAGGTTCTTGAGCCACTGCATACCATCCGGGGAAGACCGTTGTTGATGAGTGGATTCCAGACTCGGGAATAAACACCAATGGTCGAAGGACCGAAATCTACCCGACCTCAAAGTGTCAGCTGCACATTCATCTTGATCAAAAATGATCAAAAATGATCAAAAATGTGCCGCCGACATCCTTCATGCACATGCATCATCAATTCTCCGAACGTAGGGAACATGCATGTCTTGTCTTGACTATTCCCCGGGCTGCCGCACGGACAACCCCCTGGCCAAAGTAAACAATTGGATTTGCTCCTGTCCTGTCGGGACTCAAAAATGTTGGAATCCCCGCCAACCCTTGGCCTTCCTGACTCCCCAAATCAAACCCCCAAACTCCCTCGCTCGCTCAAGCCAAATAACAAGGCATGCCAGTACCAATGGCAAGAATCCTCCCCATCCCATACCACTCTAGAGCGTCGCATCCCACCCATACCCCAAGAGGTCTGCAACCAGCCCAAAGTCGTAATCATTCGCGCACCTCGGCCACTCCCCCTCCTGCGGAAGATCCCCGGAATCCGAAGCATTGCTCAGCATCTTGGCCCCGACACGCCGAATGGGCCTCTCAATATCCCCACCCTGCCCACACCCGTCGTGCTGCCACTCGGCCTTCACCGTGACCACATCCGGGATTCTCGCCTTGTCCTCGAGACAGATCATAATCATCATCTCCGCCGTGTGGCATGGAAGAACGCCAATAAGCGGGACCTCCCGGTTCCATTCCTTCATCCACTCGGAGCCCGCCATCACGGCCAAAAAGCTCTTGGCGTGCTTCAGGAACACCTTCCGCGTCCTGGGGCTTAGGTACCCGCCCTCGCAGAGGCCGCACGTGCAGCCGTACTTGAGGCGGAGCTGCTCGAGGGGGGCGAGCTCGTCGTACGGGGGGAGCCCGCTGGTCAGGAGCGCGATGCAGCGCATGGTGGCTTCGGAGAATCCTTCGAAGCGGGCGGGGGCGAGGCCGCGGTCGAACCACACGGGCCAGCGCCGTTGGAGGTCGAGCTGGCGGCGGAGGGCTCCGAGGGGGGTATAGCCATGGTTGTTTTGCATGGCCGAGAGCTCGGGCCGGATGGCCATGATGTCGGCCGTCGTCTCCGGGCGCGATGTGAGGGCTGCAATGTGCAAGACATTGTTGCCGTTGCTGTCGGCCCAGGACCAGACGGGGTTGTTGATGAGGTACTGGCGTGGGGTGAGGCCGAAGTTGTTGACCGCAGTTGCGAGCTGTGGCTCGGCTTGGAGGCGCCGGATACCGCTGGGAACGACGAGGTCGGCTGCTGCTGGGTAAGGGATCTTGGTTCCGTCTTCGAGGGTGATGAACCACGTGGTGTTCAGGGGAGCTCCGCCTTTGTAGCCAATAATCATCATCTCGTCAAGCCCATGGTCCTCGCTCTCTGACAACTTGGGCTTAAAGAGGTCCGAGAAGCACTTGTCGGCTGTATCGGGTCTCGGAAGGTGGTGAAGTTGGGGCGTCGGCGGTGACCAGTCAGGAGGAGACGCTGGGTCCGGCTGGATTGACGGCGCGCCGCCTGCGCACGCAGACCAGGGCGACGATCCGACCCTCGTGAACCCCGAGGAGTGCCAGAAGCGCTCCAGGCCTGGGGCGTTGATGCTCTCTGGTGCCGTGGGGATGCCTGGGGCGTCGAGAGTCTCACCAAGCCCTGCGCTGGAATCGGGCTTGATGAAGGCGTAAAAGGGCGCATGATCTGGCTGTTGCCCCTGCTTCTCATCTGTCACCAGTACGGCGCCGACCTTCTCCATCACCGCCGCAACGAGCTTTTGGCCGACTCTAGCGCCTTTGCCCCTGATGACTTCCAGGAGTGTGATGTCCTCAAATATGAGGATATGTCCACGCCCAAGCTCTGGTCCCCAGAGCCCGCTACCTCGATGGAAGTCATTTTGGTGGTAGCTGGCCTGTAGGTGGCCGTGTCGATCCAGCAGATCGTATGCCAGCCGGAAAGCGCGAGGACTGGTCTCGGCCATTGCTTGCCAAAACGAGCGGCGGTTGGTTCCGCGCTCAAGGAGAACTGCCTTGCAGCTGCCAGCTTCTATGGTGTGAAGTCCGACCTTCAACTTGGCATTGGCCTTGACGAAGCCGATCCCTATGGTGCAGTTCTTGGAAGCCTGTCGGAGCGCCGACACATCGAGTTCGAACCTCGTTCCTTGGTAGGTGGGCACGAGGGTGCCAAAGGCGGTAGGGTCGTCATCAAGTGGGACCCTGTGCGTGTCAGTTAGTAGTTGATGAAAACCAGGGGTGGAACTGGTACTTACTCGGAATCCTCCTGAGGCGACGCGTTCTGGTCGTCGTCGCTGGCGGGGACCTCGCCATCAGGTTTGAACCAGTCGGGGTTGCTGCCGTTTGGGGCCAGAATAGTAACTGTAAACTCGAGAGACTCGATATACTGGGACGTAGCCCAAGCATCTGTGGCTGGAGAGGGTGCGGGGTGGGACGTAGCCCAAGCAGCCGCGGCCGGAGAGGGTGCGGGGGTCGAGGACGGCACCAAAGAGTCGTCGTCGTCGCCACCGTTGTCGTCAGGTGGAGGCTGCAGCGACGGGTAAGGTGTCCCGTGAGGCACGCCCGGTGGTCGTGGGAGGATCGGTCTTGCCCTGCTGGGAGGCCTGTCGCTGTTGGCGCCGCCGCTCGGGTTCTTTCGCCTCGGCATGGTGGTTAGTAAAGTGAGGTGCGAATGTGAACAGACAAGGCTGCGCGTCTGAGGCGAGGATGTGATTGTTCAGGCAAGAGAGGATGGCCGAGATGGAAGGACTGGCTGATGAAGGTGCCAATGGTCTGGTTCCCACTGGAAGTTATAATGGAGCTGATGGAGGTGATGGAGCGGAGGGAGCGGATGAGGTTGTGGTGCGAAGGATATGGAGAGAGCTGGGAGTAGGAAGGAGGTGGAAGGGTGGAAGTAAATCTTTGGCAGCCGTGCCTTTTTTGACTTCGTTTGCCGTTACGGAAAGAATTCACTTGCTCGAAAAATCTTTTCCGCACAATATCTCCGCCGCGGAAGTCGCACTTTTCATCTGATCTGGTTTTCGTGCTCGGAAAAGGACTTACTCTATCAACCACCTGGACAGTCTCCATGACAAAGGGCCATAATTCGACCATCGTGTCTCTTGAGAACATCCTCGCAGACACCAAGTTCAAGCTGCATTATGAACCTCAATGTTTCGAAAGATCCCGGTGACACTATCCCTCGTCAACACATTGGACACCGCGTATTTCTCAATTGTACACTGAACAACACGATTCTTTGACCGTTAAACGAATACACATTGTTGCCGCCTTTTCAAGCTTCGTCTTTTCATCTCCAAGTCTCCAATCATCAACATACAAATCAAGTCAGATACTACTTTGGCGACAATTTCAACATTCAAAGTCAACAAAGACTCGACCGGCCGTGGACTGACGGATGTTGTCAAACCCCTGCCAAGACCTCGAAGAAAGCCCGCTCCAGAAGTAGGTACCCCAACATCGGATACTCGACCCGCGAGCCATCTTCCTGTTTATCGAGGCTGACTGCCATCTCCTTGAACCTTGCAGATTCCGGGCCGTTACACCCTGCCAAGCCACATCTCAGAACTACAGCCCCAACAATGGTTGCAACGACGTCCTTGGAGGATCCGAATTCCCCTGGGTGAATACAACCGCAACGGCGGCTCGTACCGACGCCAGCCAATACCAACCAGCGAAAGATAATGAGCCACACATTGCGAAATAGCCTGTTCACAAGTCCAGGGCAGGTGCTGGGATTCCCAGGGAAAACATGCAAAAGTTGAATCCCGCCGCCATGGATATCAGAGCTAATAGATTGCCTTGTAGGGCTGGAGCCTGGAATCCTCGGTCCGTTATCTCCCATCACCGAAAGGATGCCGTTCGCTGGAGATATATTTGAACAGGTCCTCCCTCGCTCGAGCTTCAACCGATCTCGCGAACCTCTCCGGTCCAAGACCTACCACTCCTCAAAATGATCCGCCAAGCCCTCCTCGCCCTCGGCCTCGCCTTGCTCACATCCGCATCCCCCTCCTGCGACACCCAACCTCCAAAAGCGCCTCCTCTCAACTTCCACGTCGACCTCGCCCCGATCCTCTCCAAATCCGCCCTCGTCGTCACCCCCGACAGCCCCCAGTTCTCTTACTACACGCACCAAAACCTCAAGAGCAAGAACCCGCAGTACAGCGTCGTCGTCGTCGTCGCCACCGAGGCCGACGTCTCCGCGGCCGTCATATTCGCCAACAAGCATGGCATCCCGTTCACGGCCAAGGTCAGCGGGCACGGCACGTGGGCCGGGCTGGGAGATATCAAGGGGGGGATGAACATTTGGCTCCGAAACCTGAGCAGTGTCGTCATTGAGAATGACGGGAGGCACGCCGTGGCGGGCGGGGGCGCGATGGTGGATGAGGTGGTAGGGAGGTTGTGGGAGGAGGGGAAGCAGACCGGTCCGTCTCTCTCTCGTTCTCTTCGAATTTGTGATGCTGACAAGTCGCAGCTACCGCCCTAGGCCAATGCATCGGCATCACTGGCTCTGGAATCGGCGGTGGTCTCGGGCCGCTGATGGGGGTGTACGGCCTCGGGCTAGACCAGTTTGTTGGCTTCCGCGTGGTTCTGGCCAACGGGACTGCCGTCACGGCGGATGCAACGACGAATCCCGACCTCTTTTGGGCACTGAGAGGCGCGGGCCACAACTTTGGAATCATCACCGAGGTGAAGCTGCGCATCCATGATCGCAAGGGCGCGTCGGACTGGTCGTATCGCCAACTCGAGTTCTCCGGGGATAAGGTGGAAGCTGTCTTTGACGCCATCAACAACAAGTTCGCCACGCAGCCGGGACACTTGACGCACGACGTGTCCATCTTCCAGGGGGAGGAAGACGTATGCCACCCAGTGAATCCCCTACTGGCACTTGACTGACATATCACAACAGGCCATCATCGACCTCCGCCTCTTCTCCAACAAATTCACCCCCTCGCAGCTCGAATCCTACGCGGCGCCCTTCCTCGCCCTGTCGCCCCTCAAAGAAACCACGACCATCACCATAGACTACCCCGGCCTCATCGCCGAGATGGGCTATGCCGCGCCCCCCGAGGGTTGCGCCCCTCCGGCCGGATCATACGGCAGCGTGTTTGGGGCGGCCGTGACCAAGCACGTGCCAGCGGCGATGCGCAAGATGTACGACCTCTTCAACGAGGTGACCAAGACGGTGCCGGAGCTCGGGAACTCGTACATCTTTGTCGAGGGCTACGGGACCGAGGCGATGAGACGGGTGCCCGAGAGGAGCACGGCGTGGGCGCATCGGGGGGTGAGGGCGTTTCCGTGAGTTTGTCTCTGATGTTGCGCGTGCCGGACTGGACTGACGGAGGGTGCAGGAATGTCGTGTTGGCGTACAGGGCGGAGGAGATGAATTCCACGCTGGAGGGGATTGTGCAGGCTCGGGGCGAGGAGATTCGCAAGGCCATGTTAGAGGGTCAGGACCGGCAGCGGAGTTATGTGAATTACGCGGTGAAGCAGGAGAGTTTGGAGTCGATGTATGGGTAAGTTGTGGCTCCTGCTTTTGATGTCCCGGGGATAGTTGCTGACGCACTTGATGTTCGGGCAGGTATGAGACGTGGCGGCTGGAGAAGCTGAGAGGTTTGAAGAAGGAGCTAGATCCCAAGAATCGGTTCGGCTTCTTTGCGCCCATTCACTGAATATATGGCAAGGCAGGTATGACTCACGATAGGTTGGACGTTTGGGTATTTTCATGAAAAGCGTGGCAAGCGCATTGGAAACCGCGTTAGCAAAGCAAGAACATTGGCAAACACGCCCCCTTCCCGGACAATGCGAATACATGTCGTCAAGTTCTTCTTTGATGTTGTCATACCCGATACACAACTTGAGACATACATTCGGGCTCTGGGGCATCCAAGTTGTCCTCTCCCCCTGCTTCACACATCCCCTTCGATCGTGAGCTAGCTGTCCATCACATCTATGTCGGGAGCACATGTCGGATGCAGACTGTCTCCCGAGCATGCAGAGTCAAGGACCTCCTTCCTCGAAAGACTCCATCTCCCCGGCCAACTTCAACGAGGTACACTCTCGACAGCAACCTACCGTCAAGCGTCACACATAGCACAGCAGTCACGAGGACCGAGAGCATTGTCGCATTCTGCGAAGAAACCGACTACATCCTTATCCCAAAGGATAGCATTGGCCGTGACGGCGAAGTCGCAGAGGGTGCGGTGGGCGGCACGGGGGTGAGGAATGGGTCTAAGAGGAAACTGATTCCGGTCCCAAAGTTAATAGGTAGGCATCCACCTCCTCACATTTCTCGCCACAACACTACTAGACAGCTACCGTCACCCCCTAGTACGCATTCCTGGGCGTCAACTGGACGAAATCGACGCGCTTACGCCTCGAGCTCTTCCGACACCCCCGTCGGAATTCGCCACTTCTCGAATACGTCAAACCGATGTATTACCCTACCCGCCCACTCCCCCTGGAGACTGTCGACTTGCCCGGTCATTTCAACACCATCACCGAAAAAAATATTGGAAGAGCATGGGAGCTCGTGGGGTACGGAATGACCTAGGCGTCGACCATTCCGGCGTTCAAGTTAATGCGGTGGCACGCATGTTCCGAGGGGACCCGGAAGATATCCAAGTCACAATCTGGAGGTCTCGGGGGTAGGATGTTGCGATGTTCCTCTCCGGACGGTCAGGTCCCAGCCCAGGAGGGCTACGGAGTACAACCCATCGGAGACCTTCCAATTTAGCTCAACTCGTCGCGGGCGCCGACGCCGACCAACGGCGCGTCCCCCAAGACGTCATCCCATCGCTTCTCGCAACTCCGACGCGCCGGGCGCACACCATGTTCCCCCGCCCACCCAGGCAAAGGGCATCCTCAAGATGACGCCCACCCGCCGCCATCAACCCATGTAAGCCCACTTCTACCTCTGTTCCGCAGAGCAAGAATCGTTGTACGCCGCAGGCTGGTTCGAAGGAGCACGAGTAGTTGCTCTGCAAGAGAATGAGAGCATTCGAGATTGGCGACGGCATCCTTTTGAAGCCTTGCAGTGCATCGGCCGTGGAAGAAGGAGGAAGCGGGATATACATACGTCCTGTTTTGAACATGGATACGCTATATGCGGCGCTTGTCTGTGTAGAACGTGACTCCAAGCACACGTCGGTTGGCCTTGTGTTGCTTCGGTCTAGTGGCAATGCTTGCTCTATCAAGGATGGGTGTGGTGTTGACAGACATGGCTGGCCTGAGAGGATCCCATGACATGTCAGGACATTGCCAGGTGTATTTGTGAAGCTGGAGGGTTTTAGGGGATGTGGTGGGGGAATACAAGGGGAGGAAAGACTGGATTAGGTTTTGCATCATGTGTTGGTTCCGGGTATGTTATGACGAGAAAGGGGTTGAACTGGTATGGGAATATCCGCGATCCGGCAGATATGACACTCCCCTCTGTGGCAACATGTTGGATGGGCTTTGCAGAAACAGAGTAAATCTTCTGTAGACGCTAGATTCGTGCAACTGTGTTAGTTATGCAATCGAATAACGTCAAATTGTGTAAGCCTCCAAGCGGCACTGTTGGCTGGGGGTTTGCCTGAGATATCGGAGCTACGCTGCAGGTCATCGTGTCGATGAGGCCATGTCTTGCATATGGGATTACCCGGTTTATATTCCAGGTTACATCTGGGTTGTCTTTTCCACGGCGTCCACTCCAGCCGCCAGCGCGGGAGTTGATGCCCAAAGGGGGTTGAGATAGTTGGTCAGATATACGCATCAACCGTGCCAGTACTACCAGAAATTGTCGACCGAGACTCGGAGATTTGAACCTCTAATTACCACTGGCACAAGCAAAATAAAAACATCCAACCCTTTGGTTCAGTCCCAGCGGTTGATTTAAAACATGCCGTAGCATGGCTCTATTCCAAACAAGTGCTACGACCCTGGAGATCGAGTGCTACCTCACAAGATCGCAACGTACCACTCCCCCGAGGGCTTCTGCAATACTACAGCGGCTTGCCCGTGGCCCTTCTGTTCTTTAATAACGCTGCTGCGCGGCGCAACAAATACATATATCATCAACGACGTCGGGGGCCAGATTTGCCGAGTTTCCAAACAGATTCCCTCCCCGACGTTGCCATCCCCGGGTCCCGTCCTGCACCCTCACCGATCCGGTGCTCCAACGACACGTATAAATTCTCCGCCCCCTTCTTCCAAGACCTCAACCCAGCCTACAGTACCCCAGGGCACGGGAACCACCAAACCAACAACTCCAAGCATCCACCCGCCCCCCAACAAGGCGCCCCCGCCAGTCCCCCAAGATGCATCTCCCCACCCTCCTGGTCTCCCTCCTCCCCCTCACCTCCGCCTTCCTCGTCCCCGCCAACATCCCCGACGGCCTCTACCTGGCCCCGATCAACGGGACCTCCGCCTCCGACCTGCAGCGCGTCGACCTCGACGCCATCGTCGCCTCCCACCACATCGAGACCGCGCGGCGCAGCGGCCGGGCCGCCGACCGCCGCCAGGAGCGGACAAAGTACTCCATCACCCGCACGGGCAACCGCATGTTCCCCAACCACGGCGACTACAACGCGTGCACGGATTCGTGGCGGACCTTCTTCGCCAACGGCGGCGTGGTCAAGGGGCATTTCTTGTTCCTGTGCACGCAGGGCGAGGCGGTGCTGGCGGGGTGTAACTATCGGAGTGAGTCTCTTCCTTTCTGTTGAGTGGTGTCGGTGGGCAGGGCTGATGATGCAGCAGACAACGACTTCCGATCGCAGCACACGAACCCGACGCTGGTCGACTTCTTCAACGGCGTGGCCGACCGGTACTGGGGGACGTGGACGACGGGGTACGTCAAGATCAGCTACTACGAGTATAGCTTCATCGACTTTACCTTTTGGCGGGACCTGAGGGGGACGCAGTTTTGCACCGACTTGCCTTGAGCGGCATGGGCCGGGCGTTGGTTCTTTGGGTATTTTTCGGCTGTCTGTAAAATTATAGAGATTATCATGACCGCTCGCTGCCTCACTTTCCCCCCTCGACAACCCTGAACCCCTTTGCGTCCTTGGGGTGAAACGCGGTAAAGTAGTCCACAAACGTCCGGTCCGAGTCCTGGATCCCCCCCGCCGCCTGGAGCCGGTCAAACTTGCGAAACAGGTTCCCCAGCGTCACGTACAGCTCGCACATGGCCAGGTTCTGCCCGATGCAGGCGCGCGAGCCGCGGCTGAACGTCACCAGGCACTTTTCCCGCGCGCGGACGTCGCCCGTGGTCCAGCGGGTCGGGTCAAAGACGTCGGGGTTGGGAAAGGCGTCGGGGTTGCGGTGCATGGTCCAGGAGGACATGGAGACGACGGTCTGTGGGGCATCGTGTTAGGGGGGAAAGGGGTAGATGGTGGGGGGTAGGCTTACTCCTTCGGGGACAAAGTAGTTGTTGAAGGTGGCGCCGCCCGAGGCGGTGACTCGGGGGAGACGGCCAATGACGCCATATGCGAGTCTAGGGAACGTCAGTACAAATATCTCATCAAAGAGAGATACAGAGGCGTCCTACCTTTGTCCTTCCTTGATGACGGCCGTCAGGTACGGGAGCTTCTCCAAGGTGACAAAGTCAATGTTGGCATTAGGGTCGGGGAAAGCTTCACGGAGCTCCTTGGTCAGGGCGGCGTAGATCTTGGGGTTGGTGATGACATGGTAAGCGGCGGTCTCGAGCGCGTTTCCGGTATTGTCGGCTGCAGCAGTGCAGAAGCTGAGAGCCTCGCCAGACAGAGACTCGAGAGTGGCTTGGATAGGCTTTTCTTCATCCGCCGTAGTTGGATCAAGGAGCTCGTGGAAGATGGTCCGACGCGGAGGCTTGATACCGGCCGCAAACTTCTTCTGGACCTCGGTAACATATTCACCCGTTCGCTGTCACGAGATTTAGTGCCTGTGTGCCACTACACCCGGGACGGGTACTCACCACAATGCAGTCCATCCAGCCGTTCATGGCCGGGCTCATCTTGCGGGCCACGCTCATGGGCATCAGGGCCATGGGCTTGATCAGAATGGGAAACTGCTGAAAGGTCCACCACATGACGCCCGTGTCGCGGACGGCCTCGGAGAACCACTCGTTGTAGTCGGGGGCGTCCAGGTGGTCCCAGCAGTCGGCAAAGGCATACTCGGTCAGGACGTCAATGCTCACGGCGCGGAGCCCCGAGCGGAGGTCGGCGGCCTGGCCGGCATCCAGTTCCTTGCGCACGCGGCGGCACAGCTTGGCGGCCTTTTCCTGGACAATGTCCTCGAGGTCGAGGACGGCGCGGCGCGAGAAGAAGTGGTTCAGCGGGGCGCGGCGGCGACGGTGCTCCTCGTTGGAGATGGCCGTGAAGGCGACGGGGACGTTGAGGGCATCGTAGAAGCCGGGGTCCTTGTAGAAGCGGCCGCCGACGCTGTAGATCTTGTCGTAGTTGTCGGGGTCGGCGAGATGGATCTCGTTGGGGGCGATGCGCACCACGGGGCCGTAGCGCGCATGCAGCTCATCGAGGCGCTGGTAGAATTTGCCGTCCTTGACGACATTCCAGTACCAGATGTAGAGGCGCGTCACCGAGGGCAAAAAGGGGCCGGGGATTCCGGCGAGCGGGTGGAAGAGGCAGCGGTAGACGACGGTCGAGATGATGTAGAGCACCAGCGCCTGGAATGCCCACACCAGGAGGGCGGCCATGATAAAGGCCTGGCTGAGACAGAGGTGTGGTTACACAGCTTTTGGGGATCGAGTGGCTTGCGGGTTGCGGCGTCGTGGTTGGGGCGGCGGCACCAGGTCAACGTGGTCGGGTGCGTTCCGTACAGTGTGTCGCCGTGAACCGATCCGCGATGGTGGTGAGAAGGAGGGAGGGCCGAAGTTCGAACGGGGAACACGGTGGACGTGGATTACGGCCTCGGGGGTGGAGGGGGGGGCTCGGGGGCCCTCCCAGCTCCCAGCTCCCGGGAGAAAAGGACCCGGGCTCCATGTTACCAGACGGAAAAAAACCTGCTCCATTGCCAATTGCTCACAGTAATTCGAAAAGCGACCCTTTTCCATGCTGCGGGCGGAATGCGGGGGGACGATAACGACGGAACCTCGACCCGGCGATGGAAGCGATACCACCAATACCACCCTGAGTCCCCCACTGAGAGCAACGGGTTTTAGCGCATCCAAGCCTGCAAGCTGGGTGCTAGCTGGCCGGGTTCGCGCCCCATTGGCCAGCTGCCCGCCATTCTGTGGTGAGCTCACCGTCGACCCGTCGTGTCCAGTCAAACGGGCAGTCCGGCCAGTCGTCGCACGGATGAGCTGAAGCGAGAGAGGCGAGGCCCGTGCGCCAGCACAAAACCCGGGCGAACGCTCCCCTTGTCACTTGTGTTGTTCGTCTGCTCGTCTCGCTGCGGCAGGATGAGGTGCATCTTCTCCACCAAACCACTCCGGCGCATCGATTTGGAAATTAGCGGTCGATCGCCACTACCACCGCCATGCCCAGTCCCCCGCCCCGGTCCTCGCGCGAGCCGGCCTCCCCCCTCGGCGCCGGCGACCACGACGACGACGATGGCTTCTTCGAGGCCCACGACATCACAGTCGTAAGCGCACCCCCCTCAATCAATCCTCCTTCACCCGCCTAACGTGTGCAGGACCCCGACCTCAGCGATAGCACCGACTCGGTCGCCGGCGACGAGTGAGTTTCCAATTGCCAAGACACGCGCCCCCCTTTGCCCTTTGCTGACCTCGGTCGCGACGCCAGCGGGAGACCCGAGTCGACGACGTCGCTGACGGCGAGCCTCTTTGACTATCGCAAGATCCACGGTCGCACATACCAGAACTCGCAGACGACCGAATACTGGCAAGTTCTTCGCCGTGGCCATCGTGCCCGGCGCATCCGCTTGCGATGCGATCGACGCTGACGCCACGCGCCAATTGCAGGGCTCCCATCGACGAGGAACAGGCCGAGGGTCTCGACATAACGTATGCATCCCCATGCATCATTCCCTGTATCACATGTGCGACCTCTGACCGTGGTCTCCCGAGTCCCCAGTCACCACTTTATGACCCTGCTGTTTGACGACAAGCTGTCACTCGCGCCAATTGGCGACAACCCCCAGGTCCGTTCGCCTGTCAGTCCCCGTGTCTCCCGACCGCCCACTGACGTCCACCACAGCATGTTCTCGACGTAGGCACCGGCACCGGCATCTGGGCCATTGACTTTGCCGACGAGTTCCCCTCTGCTTCGGTCGTCGGCTTCGACATCAGCCCCATCCAGCCTGCCTGGGTGCCGCCCAACCTCCGCTTCGAGATCGACGACGCCCAGCTCCCCTGGACCTACCCGGCCGACCACTTTGACTTTGTCCACCTCCGCAACCTCCACGGCGGCATCTCGGACTGGCCGTCGCTCTACAGCGAGGCCTTCCGCTGCACCCAGCCCGGCGGGTACATCGAGCACGTCGAGTTCAACATCCGCACCCTCTCGGACATTGCGCCGCCCGACCACATCTACAACCGATGGAACGCGCTCTTTGCCGAGGCCGGCGAGCGCATGGGCCGCACCTTTCAGATCTACGACCAGATGCGCGGGTACATTGAGGACGCCGGCTACACGGACGTGGTCTCGCGCACTTGGAAGGTGCCGATCGGCGGGTGGGCCAAGGACCCGCGGCTCAAGAGCATCGGGCTCTATACACTGCTGTTCCTGGACCAGAGCGTCGAGGGCTTCGCGCTGTACATGCTCAAGAACGTCATGGGCTGGGAGTTTGAGGAGATCCAGGTGCTGATTGCCCAGATGAAGGAGGGCTGGAAGCAGTGGAAGCGTTGGCAGCCGTACTACGAGATGTAAGTGCTCGTTGTGTGCCAGGCTTGGACAAAAGGCTAATGGCGGACAGAAAACTGGTTTATGCAAAGAAGCCGGAGAGGTCCATGCCGATTTCCAGCCACTGAGCTGGGAAAGCATGGGAAGAGTGCGGTTGGAGGGCTGGGAGGACGATTGCTTTGGATACCTGGGAGGATGGTTGCTTTGGATATGGGGGGATATCTGCGTCTATGGATGAAGTACATGACTGCTGGTGCCATTGTTTTGGGAGGGTAAGGGGTATATTCCGTGGAACCAGGAAAATGAGTCGCAGCGAAGCGTGGGCGCAGGGAAGGGGGTACACATGCGGATACCCATATACGATTTCTTATCTGTTCTACGCTGTCTTCGCATCCAATGCCGCAGAAAAAATCAGGGGTGCTCTCAACCCGCCGTTTGATGTATGCATTTGGCATGGTCTCTATCTTCCCGGGTGACAGCAGGAGTAGTACATGCCTTAGTGATGTGACGGAGGTCGTCAACTCTCCTGACAAAGCCGGTGTCTGGTGGGAGTGGGACTTGCAACTCAGAGCTGCCGTTCAATTGCATTGTAGGCATGATGAGGAACGCCGGGTCATGGTAGTACATAACATCACGAGTCGTTCCGAGGTACCGCCCTCTGCCTCGAGAAGCTCCGCAAGGGACCTTACATACACCGAGACAGCGATATGATGTCGAGGTTGGTGTGCCGAATGGCAATACCTACCATTCACAAACCCAAAAGGGAGACTCATCGTGTAAGTCAGTCAATGACTCAATACGGACTCCTCCGTTCTCCCCACATCGACATGGAGCAGTTAATGGAACTTAACAACACCGTTTTCACAGACGACTAGACCAGGCCAGGCAAAGCTCAACCTCGTCCCCCGTTCAGTGTCCAAGTCGGTCAGAAACCCATCATCCCGGCCAGTCGGTCGTAATTGC
The DNA here is from genome assembly GCA_030685255.1 of Podospora conica. Taxonomy (NCBI): domain Eukaryota; kingdom Fungi; phylum Ascomycota; class Sordariomycetes; order Sordariales; family Podosporaceae; genus Podospora; species Podospora conica. The sequence goes on along the minus strand of MU839469.1, from coordinate 132,216 downwards.
ACGCCCCTCCCCCGGCCTGTCACCATCGATTCCCATGCATATCTGCCGGCGGAACTCCGCAAATCCCTGACCTCTCCTTGCATCCGCGGACGCCGGGGATCACGATCACAGGGGAGGCGAAGGTGACTGGTCGTATTCCATGCCCACACGTCCGCCGCTCTCGGGTACCTGTGCAGAATGTCCCAGATCGAATCGAGTCGGGCTCGGATTCCATCTGCTGTCCTCGGACCCCGTCCCGTCGTGCCTTGATGTCGTCGAAGTGATATGTGACATGCGCGTGGTACAGACAGATAGACGGACGGCGAGGTGGGACGTCAAAACACGAAGGGTGTGACGGGAGTCAGTGTGTAGCAGCAGTAAAGGGCCGTCCCGTAGGGCGTAGGCTTCGGCGGGTGATCCCGGAGTACGAACAAGTCAAAGTCCAATCCGTCCGGCTTTTTCTTCCTTCCCAGCCAGAGTCACAGCGTGGAGGCACACGCACACACATCACATTTTCCTCACGTGCGCTGTAGCCCGGGGGCGGGCGGGGTCCATCGCGTCGATGGTCGCCGACGTGGAACAGAATGGGTCGATGATGTTTGCTCCCAGCCGCGTCAACCACGGTGCGGTGGTGAAATGACGCGGGAGAGGGGAGGGACAAACTGCATGCTCTGCTCTCAAATTCGATCGAGGTTGCGCCAGGATCGGGGTACGACGGTAGTACACAGTACGACAAGCGCGCCTGAGGGCCGTCGTCACAGCCTGTCGTCGAATGGTTGGGCGGGGAAAGCGCCGTGCCCGGGCTGTCGGGTCGTTTGCGTTCCGCATTTGGCGGGGTGCAGCGGGAGGGTTGGATGGATGAGGTGGAGGTATTTCTGTACTGTGTGGATGTGAGGTGATGTTTGGCAAATTCAACAGGGTGATTTGGAACTTTGGACTCGAGAGGTTTGACAGGGAGGACGTTGGGAAGACTTGAAGTTGGATCAGAGTTCGTTGGAGGTGGGGCGGGTCCTGTACCCGAGTCATTCATGACTCGTGGGAGCCAGCCACCAGTCTTCGATGCTCATCTCTGCACAGTCCACGACCATTATTTCAATACGGGCAGCAAGAACCAGAACAGTAGGTACGGAGATTCGAATCGAATCGCCCTTCCTATGGATTTGAAAGTTCCACTCCCGGTCGTTCAACCCGTCAACCCCACCAGCCACTCACTCAACATCGCAGTGCCCTCTGCCGTCCAAATCGGCAGCCAAGCAGCGTCCGAAACTCATCGGCCCCTTCTTGCCCCTGTGCCGCGCCCGGCAGCGTGGAGTCGGTTTGAAGACTGTCCCACCGTCCGTCGTCCCTCTCATTTGGTCACATGAGCGCTGCATGATGCGGCCTCACCTCGTGCAACGCGGAAATTAGAATAGTAATCCAGGCGCAGGCCGGGCATACCGCGTGTTCATTTCAGTCGCGGCCCCCAAAACGGTGCGTGGGAAAGGCAGGAATGCAAATGCGAACCATGTCCTGCGATACAGGGAACAGCCTCCCGGCCCCATCACCCCGTCGCACAATCCCACCCACTACGGCCCGGCACGGAACGGTGCAGGTCCGAGCATTTCTGCGGGTCCAACGCCGGACCATGTGGGGTCGTTATCGGGAACCCGCCGGCCGACCGGGGCTTCAAACCGGAACGTTGTTCACCTCGCCATAACGTGGGTGATGGGCTTCAAACCGGCGCTTCCCACCATCCGACGATAGGGCCGGCCTCAAATCACCTGGCGCACCCTCACTGCGTGGCTTTCGCCGGAAGGCCCGGGTTGGTCAAAAAGCGCCCTCTGACATCATTCTCCCTTTCGAGACTTGCCCGCATTGCATTTGCGATGCGGACCCTTCGTGCTGGTCGTCGACTGCACGCCATTGGTGTTGAGTGCCACCTTCACACCGCCTCTGAATGCCCGGCGCGCCCCCCCCCTTCTCCCAGTTGGAAAGGAGACCAGCGTGCCAGCTACCACTCCCGCCACTCGCGCTGTCGTGGGCGTCAGTCCCTTCGAGTGGCCGTTATCGAAGTTTCCTGAGACCGGTGAGAGACCTGCAATCTACCAACGGATCCCGCCGAGACAAACGTGTGCCCGCCGGCGTCAACTCCGCGGGGAGGGAGAGAAAGATACACAACCCCCACACCAGAAACTTGAAAGCCCGATGGTGGAACAGAGATACGTACCCACCCATCAATCCGCCGGTAGCTACCGCGGGCGCCGTGGCCGCCGCGTCAACCGAGCCCCCACTCAATCGGCGCCTTCGGTCGGGTTCGGCACCGCATGTGAGCAACGGGCTTGTCCGCGGGGAGCCCCCACATGCGCGCCGCACCGCCCTCCCGCCACATCCTGCCGCTGCCGTCACCGTCACGCGCTACTCGCGCACTCACTGACTCGGGGAACTTTTGCCTCCCTCACCGAGGACGTTACACCCACCCCACACACTCCTCTTCACCGCCGTCGCCGCCATCGTCTGGGGGTTGATTCAAATCATGTACCCCGTCGTCGTCCCTCGTGGGGACCAGGCAAGGATGGGATGATGCCCTCGTGCGTGCCGGTATCAGTCGGTGATTGTTCTTGGCGGACAAGGTGTGGGGGGCGGCGGGGGGGCGGGGGATGCGCAACGCCCCCGACGACTGCCTTGGGCACGTGGTGTCGCCGTCGCGTCGCCGTCGAGGTCGTCAAAACGTAATGAGTGGCGGAGGCGAGCCAGTTGGGGAAATGCCATGTCGTACTCTGGAAGTGACGACAATAAATGGGGGGCCGGTTTTATCGACGTTGCCGCGGGGTGAGGGAGACGAGTGAGTCGTGGCGCACGCGCGCTCGCCGCGTGTTCGCCGTCTTCACCGGTCGCTTCGATATCCCATATCTGGATGGGGAATTGCGCAAAAGCCATGGTCCGTGGCAGATAGCCGTCTTGTCAACCTGCCGGTGAGAGTCTGTTGCGCCTCTGGCAGGAACGATAGAGATTTGGGCACTTGTATTTAGCATCCTTCGCCTGGGCCAGTGGGCCCTGGGAACCTAAGAAAAACAACCACCTTTTGCCCATCTTTGCCACCCACGCTTCAAGTCGAGACACGCGCCGCGCGCGGCTCCAGAGTCAGAAGCGGAGAAGAGAGTGCGGGCAAATGACTCGGAGGCGGCGCGACAGGCATCAACTCATCGTTGGACGTGAGCTGACCAAGGGACAGGACGCCCGGAATGGGGTCCGGGCGTGGTTACACAGCAGCTCGAAGAGATTCATCACAGAAACCATCGGGGGGCTTGAGAGCGGAATTCGGAACCTCATTGGCACGGATAATTCCCGTCTTCCAAACAGCTCGGGCAGCAGTTCTCAAAGCGGTCTCCTGAGGATTCTTAGGAGGGCAGGGGAGTACGTGCTGCAACGAAGCTTGACTTGATCCCAGGGGCAAGGGCAAAACGATGGATGTCGACATTGCCACGAGGACTGGGACGGAGTTCCAGAACTCCATGTCCGAAGATGGACTGGGCTGCCGTGAGTTGTCTCAGTGTTATTAAACGTGGCGCAACACTTCAGCGCACTTCGCCGGTGGCGGGTCGCAAAGTCGTCCAAAACGGCCTCCAGCTCGTCTGTCCATGGTCATCCGATTTTCAGCGCGCAAAGCTCGGCCCTTGGGCGCCAGAAAGTCAACGAAACCCGGCACGTCCGTGGCCTTGTCGTCGCAGCGTCTCCCGAGGCTGAGGGCCGAGAGCTGACAACTGAGCCGGTGAGAGGTGAGACGATGGGAAGTGTTGTGATGTGGCGTGGTCCCCGCTCCCCTGTCAGAACTCAACTCAGGAGACTGCGGAGAAGAGAGGGGGAAATGCGGGGTAATCGGTCGACGGCGAGACTTGAAGATGAACGGTCATGTCAGTTGAATGACACAAACGGTTCTTCGTGTTACCTTGACACCGTTTTGTCCTCCCAGACCCCCTCCCAGGCTCGGGACAGTTCGAAACAACTCGTGCCAAATAGACAGCCGATGATCCCTCGCTGCTCAGCAGTGGGCAGTGAGCACCGACAATGTTTCTTCGTCTGTGGCTGTCCGGGCGTTGGAGCGGCTGCGAACATCCCGCATCCTTCCATCCAAGCGGCACAGCTGCTGCCCACGAACCACCATTCTCGCCATTCTGCCCCGAGTTGGGCAGAAGTGGTCTCGCGACCCCCCCTAATCGGCCTTAACCAAGCATGTTATACGTCGGTGTGAGCCTTTTGGGGAGCTTCCCGAGCCAAACAGGTGGTGTCGATGAGAATGTGGGGTCTTAACGCGGCTGGCGTTAAGTTCGCGCTCTGGGGCGTCTAGCCCTGGCTGTGGTTCAGTGCGAAAATTGCCACGAGGTTCCACAAGCCTCGAACCGCCCACGACAGGGGTGGCCTCGGACGACGTACGTCGACATGTTTCAACCACAAGTCGTGAAGCCACTGACGGCTCGTTGCCAGTCGGTCACCCTACCGAAGGAGGATCCGAACCGAGTGCCGTAGGTCATGGCGGGCTCCTGGCGTTGCTCGAGGCGGCCTTGGTTACCATCATGGCCAGCCCGCCGGCTTGTCGCAGCGCCAATCCATGGATACTCGGTCGAACGTGCAGCTCGGCATGCCAGTTGGCTCAACTTGGCTGTCTCCGCCCGGGGCGCATCGTGTAACGACAAGACTCTGCTCATGTCGCTGATACGAGTGATAAGTTGGCCAAGGTGGAAGGGAAGGGTGGTAAGACATCAGGGCTGGCATATGTCTCGGCAGAGCCTGCGAGTCGCCGCCCGTCTTAATGCTGCGAACCGTCGAAGCCAAGCGCAACCCAATGAGCCTGCCAGCCCGCCAGCATGGTGTTTTTTTTGCCTTGGGCGACTGCCGGCATGCACTTGTCCGGTTGATCAGCGTTGCTGCTTCAAGGCGAGGGATTTGCCCTTGGCGTCCGAACTCGTCCTGAAGTCGTCCGCTGTGGTGCCCGAAGGGGGTCGAGATGTGCCGTCTTGGGGCGCGCAGAGATCCTAGCTGGCCTGACTGCCAGATCCAGACGCCATAATAGACCCTAGGTGACCGCATGGCCCGTCTTGGCTGCGGCGGCTCGTCGGCACGCCCAGGCGTACATATATGCTGTCCAACATCGCTTAACTGCAGACTTTAGCCTGTACCGTCATGCACCTCGGGCAGCGTCGTTATGAGCAGTCTGCGAGCCGTGTTAGAGCCAAGGTCAGGGCGAAATGGGATGGGGGAATCTGGGGGCGGCATGTGCGGTCGTCAGAGCCTGTGAGTCGATAGTGGCACACGTGGAAGGGTTCGCATGGCTGTCGTACGTGGTGACCGAAGACACGTGAAGGGGTGGGAGAAGGGCCGGAGAATCAGCTCGTGTTACCGCCTCAATATCGAGGGGCCGACACGACCTCTGGAGCCATGGAAGGCCTCCAGACTCCAGAGTGATGGGGAGTTCGAACCAGGCCATCCGGGCTGCCATGTCCCGAGCCTCCTGGAGCCGGGCGTGCGGATGAAGGGAGGAGGAGGAGAGAGGTTGGAGGGGAGCCGGGAATGTCAGTGTTGTTCCTGACGATCACTCGACGCGTGCTGCAGAATTAGCAACCGACCGACATCAGACGAACGCCGGCAGGCGGGGAGCGACGTGCGGAGATCAACGGTCGTCCAGACTTACGCAGTACGCCGTGCGCCGCATGAAGGGGCGGACGGCCTTCTCGAAGACCATTTCGGACATTTCTCCGCTTTCATGCCATGAGGTTGCAGCCACCTCTACTGAAGGGGGATCCCTCAGGTGGTCGTCAGGCTATGCCATCACGACCTTGCGTGCCGTTGTTTCTGAATAGTTCGATGGGGGCTCGGGGGCCGGCAATGCCCAAGGACCCAGAGAGACTTCAGGGCGGCCGCTGTCGATACTGTACCAGCCCATTGAGCGAGCTAATTGCGGATTGCCGATTGCGCAGATGCCCCGTTGAGCCCGGGTCCGGGAGCTTGAAAAGATGGAAAGACGGGTGGGATGCAACCTTGGACGGAATGACGAACCATGGCGGTCTGATCGATGATCAATCTGCAAATCTCTGTCACAAAATGACAGAGATGGTCAGCGACGCGGCCACTGCCCGCACCCCTCACAGGTGACAGACAGGTGGTGAGATTTCAGAGGGTGGTCCACCGTTTTTGGCGCTTTGATACCATCGGGGTCCAGGCGCAGGAGGGCTGTCTTGAACTGAGACGACCGTGCTGGACCGGAACCCGAACAGCATCTGCGACGACAGGGAACTTGCTTTGGGACGCGGTGGTGCTTCCCGTCCTTCGCATACGGACGTACGCAGCAGGCAGTAGCAAGCCGCGTTTGGGGGCGAATTAAGCTGGGTGCCGAATCATGGCTGGGCTCGGGGCTCTGGAAGGCAGATGGGATGGAAACAGCAAAGGGAGAAAACCGGTCGTCATGATGCTCGGGGCGGGAGTTTCGATGGCAGACATGGCATGCGGGTCGCCGTTGGGCCCGCAGGCAGCACGGCCGCCATGCACGACGATAAGAGGAGTGGATGGCAATTGCCCTGTGCTGAAGCAGAAAAGGCCCCCCAAGAGGGCGTCCATGTTTGCCCGTTTGCTGTCCATCCCCTGGCGGGCATGTCAGAATCTCAGATCCGATTCCGGGCAGGCAAAGCTAGGTCACCTATTGCCCATCGAAGTTGAGTCAAACAGGAGCTCCATATAAGGTCCTCCGGGCCGTCCAGAAATGAAAACGACCCAGACGTATTCTGCAGCCTGCCATCGCTGTCGCACTGTGTCTGCTGTCCTCGAGTTTTCGGGGCTTGATGTTGTGCTCGGCAACCCCAGAGCCGTACCGGGCCGCCCTGGCGAAACCTGGAGGCTGGAATCATCCCCCCCATCTTCTTGACGAGTCCATCGCGCTGGGAACTCGTCAAGATCAGATCGATGCCTCCATGTCCCTGTCGGAAGCCGCTGCTGTGCATCACAGGCGCACTGGGCTGAAATACCCACTGCATATCAGGTCATTGAGTTTCAAGAACTGCGGGCGCGTTGTCATCTCGAGGTCCGTCTTCGGTCGTTGATAGGCCGTTGGTGGGGTACATAAGCTGCCGGCACTGACAACCCACCTCTGTCGAGGTCAAACGTCAAGACGCCCCCCACTTTTCGCGCTAAAAGTGCTTGGCGCACACCTCTTTTTTTGAGATGCCTCCAGATACCTTTCAAAGGCTAGAAAATCGCCGACCATAACACGAATATAAGAGTAGGAGTAAAAAGGGCGGTATATCTAGAATCCTCGCGCCGAGGAGAGTATTCTAGGTATTACTTTTCCTTTCCTAGAATAATATTTTAAGAGCGCGGATCCGTAATATACAAAGATTCTCCTAGAAGTATATAAAACTACTGACCTTACGCCGAGTACTTAAGATATTAAAAAACGGATATAGAGGCTAGATTCTCCCTGTCGCGACTTATATCCTTGATATTGATATTCTTATTCTAGACGCTTTACGTAGTTAGGAACTTAGATTTTCGTCTTTTTCTTATATTTGTCGACCCGACTCGACAGTCGCGAACGAGTCGACGCTCGGTCCACGAAGATCTTGGCAAACTTTCGCGGGGTTACCTCGCGCTCGAGTCGACGTTCGTCGGCAAGACCTGAAAAATCAACTTTCTACGTATATATAGGATATAGGATTTCAAATATCCAAAAGATGCGCCTCGTCGAGAGGATTCCAAATCTTTTGTCATTTTCTTAATATAGCCCCCCTCTAGGCGAAGGTCGGCGATTCTAGTTATCTGAACGGCATCTGAAAAAAGAGGTGTGCGCCAAGCCCTTTTAGCGTGAAAAGTGGGGGGCGTCTTGACGTTTGACCTCGACAGCTGTGTTACACACGACACCATCAACACCAAGAACATCAGCCCGCCGCGCCATCTCGAGCAACACACCGTCCTTATTACTCGTCCCCTTGGCCAACGGCCGAGAACAAGCATGGAAGCAGCAAGTACCCGATGACGCCGCCGCCACGCCCACCCCCCCTCCCACCCCCGAACCGCCGACACTTGCGCCCTCAGCGGGGTAGCAAACACATTGAACCCCGGACCGACTCAGTTGTTGATTGCCACACAACCAGACACACGAGAGCATCACATTTCGCAGACAGCTACCGGCACACCATTACAGAAACGTACTCTTGGCCATCAGCCTCTTCGCACAACCTGCGTATCAGGCTGTTAAACCGCCCAGCCGCAGAGCAAGACAGAGCCGACACCACCACCACGACTGGCCGGATAAAAGCAGCTTGGAAAACCTGGCGCCACGACGCCCGGTCTTTGCATGTGCAGAGGCAGAACTGCCGCTGTCTCGGTAGTGCCGCACTCAACCGGTGAGGACGGCTGGCTTCTGAGGCTTCTACACGTGGTTCCTTGTGCGACAACCGCTTGAACCATCGGTACTCCACCATCTTGGACAGGCAAAAAAGATGGTGATGGAGGGCATCACCTGGAGGCTAAAGCGTGGCACTCTACAACCCTACCAAGCCCAGCCAGCAGACCTCGTTCAAATGTGCCATTTCTCCGCGATGCCCTCCCTCCCTCGGTCAGGAAACGTCCATTGCAGCGGCTGCCGTCTGCCGTCAGGGCTGTAGGTCTGCCGTCGGCAACCTAGGTACTGCTGTGTAGGCAAGGCATTGCTGCCCTGCGGTACTCCGTCTCTGTACCACGCAATTCGACGGGATCTTCAGGGTGTGTCTCTTGAGTCGCACGTGCAAGCCTAGATTCGCTCTGCTCTGGACGCTTGCACAGCTTCGAGTGCTGTACGACGACGGACCAGCTTCCTGCCGCTCGCCTCTTCGCATCTCAAGTCAATGAGACCCCAGCCCGCCCCAAACACCACCTCACCTCAACGCCAACGAACGAATTCAAGGCACACGACGACGACCCAGACTTGGCTTTTCGCTTCCTCTTCCCGGGTGCCGACAAAGCTACACTAAAATCAGCACTGCTACCCACCCCCGTAAACGTGCCTGTCATTACTTATCACAAGCTGGTCCACTGGCTGCTGCATCTCCGTCCAACAGACGGGCATGGAAGCGTGCTGGTTTTGGCGCGTTAGGGCTGCCGAGCTTGGCGTCCTCTCTTGGGGTTACAAGCCGAGGAGACCTCGCTTCTTCTCGTTGCCGGTGCCCCCCTCGGTATCACGAAGAGGAAACTTGATCCAGCCTCGGCACCTATGCCAACACTTTTTTCCCCCTTGGAGGCTGCCCGACGCCAATGCGCTTCGGAGCAGGAAATTCTCGAGTCTTGACCGCAGCGACATGATGGAGTCCCATTATCCACCCCCTGTCTGCCCGGTCACTTCTCCCCCGAGAGCGGCTTTCCAACCTCGGGAGTTTCGGCGTTGGTTTGTTCACCGCCATTGGAGATGCGCGACATATGGGCGTCTTTTGGTCAGGCCGGTTGGAGACTGGGCTAGGCCTGCCCGACGGGCTATGCTTCGTGCCGGCTTCCGCCTCTCGTTCCAGGCGGTGGAAGCTCTAGACACTGAGAGACTGGACAGTTTATTGTGGGGGGCGCCCAGAAGCTGGATTGGAGGAAATCCAATGTGGTCTGGATTTCCTTGGAGGTATTCCTCCGCCACATGCAACCCCCTCAAACTGAAAGGAACTCGACTCCCAAAGACCTCGAATTGTTTCAACACATGCAGCACCGAAAACAACCGCCATCAGTGCCGGGGTTGGAAAGGCAGAACGGCTTCCCCGGAGTCGACTCTGCAAGTCGAGTCTGGTTGAAGCTAGAGGTTCGCGGTCGAGCAGTGTCTGTGTCCTGCTCCTGCAGTCGTTTCCCCGCCATCATGTCAGCAGCCCAGCAGGGGGGGAGTGGGGGGGGGCATGGATCCAGACATGCCCAGAACCAAAGTCTTGAACCATTGTTGTTGGCCGACAATCGAGACCGTCAGTCCACTCAAGTCTTAAGCCAACGGCAGGAAAAGAGACAGGCATTCCAGAAGGGGTCGTCACGCGCACGACCGGGGAATGGGAGCACCAAAGGGAGGAGGGACTCAACACGGAGGTTGTTGTTCAAAGTCTCCGATTGAACGGCACTTGTATTCTTCCTGGGTTTTGAGCTCTTTTCTGTACGCCCGCATCCTGGTATCAAAAAGGCAGAAAAAAAAAAGGCAAAGACCAAATGGTTCCCGTGTTCCTGGCTCCCTGCTCTCAAAAGAGTTCAGAGGCTAAATAGGGCTGGCCGCAATCGCTCGCAAGCATCCATCTCAATCCCATCCCGTCCATACCGTGGGTACATGTATCCTCTAAAAAAACGCCGGTCCCGGCTCATCCCTGGCCCGTTTCCCTCGGGCGGCCGAATCTTTCCCAAGTGAAGCCAACCCGTCCCGTGTATGTAAAAACGCCTGTGTCCGTCCGTCCCTTCCAGAAGAAAAATACATTGGTTGGAAAATCCACCAACCAGAGTGACCCCGACCCGAATCTAAGCGTGAAAGACGGATAGCGAGGCGAGAGTGGTGCGAGATTGGAGGTGCCGTTGACGCTGGTGTGATGGTGATGGCGGGGTTGACGAAGCGGTGGTCGAGTCGAGACGCCCAGGCTTTGCGCAATAACGACGCTAGGCGGGGTGGTGGGCGACGGACAATTCGTTTGGCCGGGGGTGTTGTGCGCGCGATGCGCAGGCGGCAGGTGGGCGGGCGCCACACGGGCACCAAAAGTTGGGGCTGCTTTGCCCTCCGCGCCCAATCTCCTCCCGCCATCCCCCTCATCCCACCCCTCACAGCATGCAGCACCGGCCACATCCTGCCGTGACCGCTAGGTGCTGCTGCACCGCCAGCCTTGTGCTCGTTGCAGCAGCTGGGCTGAATTGCAGCTGTGTGCGTGATGCGTTGGGTCGACTTTTCCCCCTCCCACCCCATCTCCGCCTTATCGGATCGGCGCCACCAACGGCCATCTCCCACTGATTCCGAAATCAGACTTTCCATGCCGCCCAAAGCGACGGGGCCGAAAAGCTCCCTGGGCGCCAGGCCGCTGGAGCTATTGAGCTTGCCCGTGCTGGGCATTCCTGTCATCGGTGCCGGAATGTAATGGTCGCGTCATCTTCTCCCTCCGCAGCTACTGCTGCTGCTGCTGATCGAAGTGATGGGGATGGTGGGACTGAGCATTGACGCTCTGGGAGGCTGGAACCCCCACTCTCCATCCATCCATCTGGTCGAACTCATAGAGGCGCTGGGCGTGGTGACTGTTGTTGTCCCACGCTGCGTAGAGTTCGATTCGGGTGTTGTGCCGTGGCACGCTCTCGCAGGCCCATCGAGTTGGGTCGTCGAAGGGTGCTGGCCCCGGCGGGGGAAGTGGTTTGCCGAGGGAGCGAGAGCTAGGTCGGAGAGAGCAAAAAAGAAAAGGAACTAGGCGTCCTGTCGTCTAGTACGAGTACTGCTTGTTGGAGCGCTTGATCATGTTCTCCCAGGCGGGATACTCCTTGGGCTTGCACTCGCCTGTTGCGGAAGAGCTGTCAGTTCGAGCCCGTGACGTCGGGGTGATGCAAGAGTGTCGATCACATACCGCAGGGCTCCTTGGACTTGTACTCAAAGTGAGTGACGTTGGGCTCGCAGCGCTTGTGCGTCATGGTGTAGTCTCGGCACCACTTGGAGGCGATCCAGCGGAAGTGGCCGCAAGAGTATTCGCGTTGAGTGTAGTCGCACATGGTGAAGATGGTTGAGGTGTTGGTGGTGGTAGTGGTGGTGGTGGCTTGGCTGGTGAGCGGGAGCAACTGCTGGGATCAGGTTCAGGAACCGGAGAGTTATACGGCACTCGACAAATGAGGGGTGCGTCTGTGTGGGAGAGGTGCAGCGTCGATTGAGCAATGTTGCGGAGAACAGTGATGTCGGTGGCGAGAAGAGAGAATCTGGGGAGGAGTGGGAGAGGTGATGGGCGCTATGTTTGTATTTAAGCAAGAGGAAGGGCGAGACCTCTCGCTGCCCACGGACAAAAAAAGGTACATTGGTACGCAGTACTCGGAGGGAAGCTGTCACTTGCTTTGGGGCCAGACCTGTCCCAGGAACCCATGTTTGGCTTCATGCATCCCTCTCTGAAGAACGTGGTAGGCTGCCCAGGAACCCCGCTAAACTCAGTCCCGTATAGTGCGGAGCAAAGAAGCAACTTGGGAGAGAACAGAGGGTGCCCATCGTGAACGTGAACGGACAGGTACGGTCGCCGGTACATGCTGGGTACGTACCTGAACGCCAGGGTGTAGGGGGGGGGGGGGGGTAGGGGGTGGGTGTGGCAGATTGACTGATTGAGCCGGGCCGAAGGGGGGTGTGAGACAAGATGGGCCGGGGGAGGCGACATGGATTGTGGAAGCTGTGGAAGGGGCACGAAGACCTCCCTCCCCCAGCTCTCTTCCCCCGGTCGCCGAGGAATTGGAGAGCTGCTGAGACGGCGTGGACGGACATGTGGTTGCGAGTTGACTGGGACCGTTGTCGGGATTCGGAAGGCCCTCTCGCCGACAACAACAACCGTGGACATGTGAACTTGTGAAAGCCCGCGACTCGACTCGAAGGAGAAGGAGAAGAGAAGGTGAGAGGAGCACTGTGCTCCGCACTTGTCAATCAACTCCAACATTGAATCAACCCAGGATCCGCCATCGAGCCCCAATATCGGCTGCTGCTGATCCGACTCAACTGGGGCGAGGGTTACGACTCGCCGCATCTCGTGATTCAGCGGGCTCGGTACCTGATGGCAGACGATGGTTTGCCACATGTCGGGGCTGTAGAAGACAGAAAAAGCACGACCACCATGCGATGCAGTTTCTCGCGTACGCACCATCTACCGAAGAATTCGACAAATGGGACTGCGGGTGTTGTTGCGGCGTCGTGGAGAGGCATCATCCGCACGCAACCTTCAACGGTTGATGAAGGGGTCCAGGGGAAGAAGCTTCGGTCTACTCCACATCTCCGTTTTGGAGTCAAGGGAAAACGGAGGTGGAGCACCACGTTTGACCAAGGGGCTGTCTCGATTGGCCCATTTCGGTATCCCCGCACTGGAAACAGCCCGCCCGCTGCCCCGCACGCCCCCAGTTCTGAGGGCAATTGGGCAGCGCACAGCTTTTTTCCGTCTTCACCACCTTCGTCTGCTCTCCAGCCAGCATCGACAACAACAAGAGCATCATCATCACATCGAACTCACAGTCTCACATGCTTGGAGAAAAGACAAGCCCTCAGACCCGCCCTGCCTTCTCTCACAGCGTTGTATGCATCGCCACGCTGCATATTGACGCTATTCGCAGTGTCTGTCTCAAATCCGTCGCGGACAAGACAGCGCCGTTATTACGGATTACGCTGCCCTTCATTATGGGCTCCCACGGCTCCCTCTCCGCTATCGCCCTGCGATGCCACCTCTGTGTCGGAGTCTCGCGCCGACAACGAGACATTGCACCCAGCCAGCACTAAGTACGGAGTACACTCGGAGCCACAAACCAAGCATTGCGAACCTGGCCATCTGCGACACCGGACGGTTGCATTCCCAATGCTCGCGCTCGATCCCCAGGGCCCATTCCCAACTTTGAGTGTGCTGAGAAAGCCCCGCCGCTCCTGACAATCAGATGCTTATCTCGTCTGCTGGGCCCGCACCGGTCAGGAAATGGTGTCCATCTCCTTTGCATGGCGCAAATCTCCATCCCTCCATCGCTCCATCGCTCCATGACAAAGGGTCCTGCCGCAATGGTGATGGAGCGCGGCTCCGTGGATCCCTCATGCTCACCAGCCAGCCATGGTCCATGGAGCCCTTGGCTTGTGGGCTTCTAGAAGCCTTCGCTTCTCGCCTTGCTGCCGAACCCGGCGACCCGCCGTCCCATCTCGTCAACCCTCCCCATTTCGTTGGAAACGCGCGAACGAGGGATCCTGGATCGGCTGGAGCGCTGCGCCGAGGCTCACGTCTCAGACACCCACCCCAAGGCCCTGTGTTGTGGCTCGCGCCCTCCGAGTCCCTCACGGCCTCCACCGACATCCCGACTGGCTGCTGAACACCCCTCGCCCCGGAGCACCGGCAATCGACAAATGGTGAGAGGGAAAAAGGTCAAATCCACTGTCCACGCGGTCCAGGGTCCAGGTCCGGGTTGGACCGCGATATTCGGAGGCGCTGCTGGATGGATCCCCCGGCAGTCCTCCCACTTCCTCCGCCTCCGTCCCTCCGTCCTCCCAGCAGCCCTCCTCACCTTCCAAACCCGAAGTTCGGTATCCGCCAGGCGCCACTTTCAGGCTCACCTCTGTACGTAATGCGACCGACGGCCTCCTCCTGCTCTGGAGGGAACTATGGCCGGCAACTCCATCTCGATTGTCCATGTTGCGAAACATTTCAATTTGGGCTGGAGCCCGCCGCCGCCCGTTGGCATGGTGGATGGACTGCCGCTCAGGTCCCCCCAGGGGCAGCCGATGGAACAATTTTGGAAGCTTCCAAAACACGAGCGACAGGGGACTCGCAAACGCCATGACATTCGCAAGGTCAACGCTACAACTCAGGACGCCAAGGCCGGCAACGGGGTCCCAGCAACCCACTCAGCTCAAAAGGGCAGCAACACCACGTTGGCCGCCCGGCAATCACGCTGAGCTACGAGAGGAAACGGGCGTGCTGTCCGAAGCGAGCAAGTGTTTGATTCGCTTTTTCATTTCCCGCCAGGAACACTCTCTCCAAAAGACTCCATCCAACAAGCTCGCCACCGACGGGACCAGACCGGCGTGCGGACACAGCCCGGCTCGGCCAACCCACACAGTAACTGTACAAGCTATTTGCGACATGTTTAAGAGATGGGACGAGGTTTCGTGGCATGCTATCTATAACTTTACTCCCTCGACCCCGACGGACCTTGACGGTATTCCGAGCAGCATGTCTGAGATCTCGAAGCATGCCAACTGTGATCTGACACCGCTGACAACCATAAACACTTGCCCCGCCCCCGTTGCCTTCATGCCTAGGCAGGAAGCGGAAGGAGGCAAACCTCATCACGATCTTGACCATCATATCGCCCCTGTGCCGACTGTTGCCTTGGGTTGTCGCAGGCGACGCTGCGGAGCAAAGTCCGTGGCCAAAGCATGCCATGCTGCCATCATCGTGAGTTTCCGCAGCAAAGCGCCTGCCTGCTCTCACGAGAGCTGTGTCAGCAATAGGCCTTGCTCTCAAACTCGTCGATAAAATTCCGTTTGCATTGGTATGCATATTTCATCATCCATCACCAGTTCACAGCACTGTCGGCAAGCTGTGCCGGAATGGCGCTGGTATCAGGGGGGGGTTGTCCCTCCATCCCCGCCATGTCCTCCCGTCCGTCTTCCAATTCGCGTCCTTCATCCTCTTGTCGGCTTCACCACAGCGCACTTCATCCCAAGCCAGTTGTGGCAAAGACATGCTGGTGTCTCAAGTTGCTTCTTCTCGCTCCGGCAGACCAGCAACACTGCGCAACAGAGAGCAGACATTGGACGCCGCAGGAGGTTTATCAAAAGGTGGGAGGCCCAAGCTGCGGCCAGCCAATCGATGCCGCAACATTGATCCGGTGCTTGGCCCGGTCGCTAAGGGGTGAGGATGCCGGCGATGGCGCCCAATCAGACGCCGACTCCGGACCCTAGGGCGCGTCGCTGGGTCGCGCCAAGAAGAGGTCCAACATTGGGCCAAGCCAGCGTGTGAAGGGGAATTCGGTGATGGTCATGGAAATTCCGGATCAGGTATCCAGCATGGGGGCTCGTGTTGCGGCCATTCTCGCGCTGCCGGCATGCTTGTGCGGAGCTCGGAAGCGCTCGGTATACAGTACGGAATACCATCCACGAACATGGCGACATGGTGAAGCGGCGGCGGCGAACAGCATACCCTTTGCCGGCCTCGCAGACCCGAAGCGGCGAAGCCCTCGAAGGCGCCTCGAGCGCCACGAGGACCGTCCATTGTTGATTGCGTGATGGCCTTCTCCCGTCTTGCAGATGGCAATCTCGCACTGCCAAGCCGTCATGGTGGACTCGACGCCATGCCGGCATCCCAACCTCAACCCCCACGATTCCGCAAAGGGTCTGGTCTCTCCCATGGCAGACGCCACGGCTGCCGTGAAGTGGACGTCGGGTGTCAAAGACGCCGATGCCACCGACGTTGTGCTGGACGGCTACTAGCTTGACGACCACTGTTTCGACATGTCATGAGACTTGCGTCGAGGCTCTAACCTCGAGGCTCAGCTCGCCTCCGAATGCCGACCGGGAGCGCCGAAAGGATGATCACCACGCGACCGAATCCACTCTGCCCGCGAGCCTCCGTGAGACAGCGCCTTCACTGCAGGAGCGCATCGGGGAGATCTCGACGACGCGCATATGAGCTGCTTGTTTCATACAGAAGTCAGGCGGGACGCCCCGCACACTTTGGACAATCTTGCAATATACAAAGTCCAATGTACGAAAACTGCGTATTGTACGGGAATATCGACCAAACTCCGCCGCGGTCTGGAGTCTGGACGCCCCTGCAATGACCGCAGCTCCCGCTTTGCTTGGCTTCAACCGGGCAGGCATGCAAGAATGATCACGATGAATGAAAGCAACCCGGCTGGGCAGGCATCAACGTTCAAGTCGGCGGCCAGACGTGGTCTATTTCCGACATCTTCCTTTCCCCGCGTTCCAAGAGTTTGGCGCAGTCCCAGCGATCCGGCTTCGCGAAAACGTTGATGAGAGATCGCGGATTCGTGGTGCCAGAACGCGCGCAGAACATACGATGCCCAGGGGCCATTCGGATCTAGACATGCGCAAGTTGACGAAAGGGTGGACTAGCGTGGTCCGGATTTCGAGGCCAAGCCGTCGACGAGGTTCACGATTCTTGGCTGTAGAATCCTCCCGGCCCTTTGTAAGCCCGGATGAGAGCCATCAGGACGGAGGAAAGGGTCACCGGGGAGTGGTGTCTCGATAGTAAATAGAGGACGGCGTTCCTCGGTGCGCGGCGCCGAGTGGAGAGATGCCGGCCGGTGTTGATGTCCCCGCCATGGCTGCTAGCACCGCCCCGGCGTCAGGGGACAACACCCGCAGGGGCCGGGTACCCGGGTCCGGTCCGGGTCAAAGGCGCTACACCGATACGGACGCCGGACATAAGTCCGAGGCGTCGGGGGATGCGAGCGTTACCCGGCCTCTTCCAACACTTGATATCACCACAGGAGTGACAAGTCCTTCCCAAGAAGGGTAGGGCTCTTCATTCACCGCAGCAGCATACCACTGCAGAAATTGGATGTTGATGCCCAACTGACTCTCTCAAGATTGCGTTGCAGCTCGGAGGAGGATATCAGGAAAAGATGGGCGCTCATCTGATGCCTCCCTGGTGCCCACCACCCCGGCGAAGACTCGTTGCCCCGCATACCCAACCGGACCGGACCAAGCCCCTCGACCGGCGTGCAACAACAAGACCGACCACCCTCCTCTTCCGGA
This sequence comes from Podospora conica, assembly GCA_030685255.1. Lineage (NCBI taxonomy): Eukaryota > Fungi > Ascomycota > Sordariomycetes > Sordariales > Podosporaceae > Podospora > Podospora conica. The sequence goes on along the minus strand of MU839469.1, from coordinate 114,818 downwards.
CCAAGGCGAGCCAGGATGCAGCCAGACACGCCCTGTCAGCATTTAAACCAGCAGGGGACGATCAATAAGCCAACCTTATCTGGTCACCATCTCGCGCTGCTAGTGGGCGGGGTGCAAAACCCGGTCAATTTGCACGGGCGGAGGGCGCTCCGCTGATGATGACGGGAGAACTCTATCGTCCCTTTCGGACCAAATTGCAATCTCATCGACTCGCCGCCGGCGAGGGGGCGGGCGTGGTCCCGACGCGCTGGAGGCGGCGTCCGGGGCGGCGGTGGCGGCTGCTATCCCCTTTGGATGCCCTGGACACCGAGGCCGCGCGCCGTAAGCTCTGCGCGCGCACTACATCATCTGGGACTTTTCACTCGCAAGTACTTCCCGCGTCTGTTCCCGTCGTCTTCGGGCCTTTCATTCATTGATATCGCTTTGACGTCCGCATTGCGGCCGCATCACTGCCTGGGCGGCCCGGGAGACACCCACACCCGCACCCGCACCTCCTGCCTCGATGGGGATATGCAGCGAGAGTCATTTTTTCTCCATGTCGGGTCTACTTGCCAAAGCTCTAGGGTGTGTACCAACTGGCTGGATTGAAACGGCGGGCGGTCCAGTATCACATGCCCGGGAGCCCTGGCCGTTGAGAGCATGTGCGCCCCATGCCGTGACGGTGGCGGCTTCTATCCGAAGAGACTACAACACGTGCAAAAGAGACGGCAACTTAACGCTTTTGGTCCTCTTGTACCGATGGTATCAATGGAGGAGGTGGTTTCGGGGCTTTTGATGGTCGAAGGCCGGCAGTGGTCAAGTCGCAGACTCGCAGCCCAGGGGGGGAGGACTCCGAACGGAGAGTTCAAGTTGTTTCATCCCTCGTGGCTTTTCCAATGGGTCCCATTGCCGAATTCTCGGGACAGGGCAAGCTGAGCTTCTGCCAGGACTACCGCTCAACTTGTGTTCCCCGTTTCTAGAACTGGGACGAGGTAGAGGTGCGCTCCACGCAGTGCAGCGACATCTCCATGCCACGGGACAACATATCAACACAACCCAGGGTCACAAAGTCTCGGCACCAAATCGCTGAAGCTCTACAGCTTACAAGGCCGCAGGCTTATGCTTGAGTTCAGTTCCATAACCGAGAGCAGAATGAAGTTGCCGATGTAGGCCACCCACTACCAAGTGGAAACGAATTCACAGCAGGCATCATGACCTCTGTCGACTTTGAAAACCCCCAGTTTGTTCTTCCCGATACGGGTAAGTTGTATCAAGAAGAAGCCCGAGTTTCCGTTTATGCTTCATTTGCGCTGCAGGAATCAAGATTTTCACGGTGTGAATTAGTTGTCAACAGCCGCCGGTCATGGAAGTTGAGGGCTCGAAAAGGGGATGACGAGTGCGGAAGTATACCGTTCTTCCGACGTCGATATACCAGGAGTATCTGGTTACTAGTAGCACTGTGCTCGATGCACCCACCTGCAGGACAGTTTCCAAGCCCAGTCCCACCACCTTGAAGAATGGCCGCCAAACGCCATCAGCTTCGGCCCCGGGCCACGCTGGCTGGGGGCTACTAATCATTATAAATCAACTTTGCCGTTCGATGTCGAGTCTCTTCAACGACCGGCCGTCCTGCCAACACTCATTGGTCAATCTTCCCCCGGGGTATTTCAGTTACACCCCTTGGACGGCAGCGGTGGCACCAACCTGGACGAGAAACCAAAACGGAGCTTTGACAACACCGTCTCCCTTGACCGTAGTACATCCGCCCGAGGTTGGAGAAGATCCGGGGAGTCCGGCTGGAGCCGTGCGTTGCCAAGTTGAAAACTCCCCAGCATCATCCGATATCTGACAACATAACCCTCTTCAAATAGTGCTAGTCTGACTCGGAAGACACGCTGCACGGGATAAGAGCCACTGACCTAAACCTCAAAGACAGCAAGCACATCACAAGGCTGACCTCAGATCCTTCAACCTTTTGCCATGATAGTCTGGACTGGGCATGCCTGGGCATCACACCATCTCAGTAAGCCGCGCGATCCTTCAGACGACCTTTGGATGGAGGAGGCCGAGGTGGTAAGGGTATCTTCCCGTCTTATACCTACTGCGACAGGTCCGGGTGTGTAATCGATCAATGAATCGGGCACACGGCTCTCAGTGCCGATCGTGGTCCCATGCGGGGGAGGGTGTTACTCAGCCTCTTGCATGGGAACCGTTGGATGGTGACCGCAGCGGGTGGCAGTCAGGTGAGTGAGCGTCGATATAGAGGGATCAAAACCGGGATTGGAGTGTCTTGGCCACCAAGAGGAGTGTAGAGGTCGACAATGTTTTGATACAGTACCAAGTAGTATCGCGACATACATGCGTCGCTTAAGAGTAACGTTGGAGGCGGGAATATCTGTCCCACTTCACCAAGCCGACATAAACAATCAGCAAGCGGAAAGAACCAGCCCTGTACCGTCCACATCATGAACTTGAAATTATGTTTCAAACTCCAATCTAATACTACCAGCATGTTCAACACCACCTAGCCCCCACCCACCCACTGAACCCAGCCCAACCCAGCCCCCTACAAGGATAAAAGACAGTGTGCTGCCACTACTATAAAAAGAAATACAAAAAACACTCCACACAGCATCACCCCATCTCCTTCTCGCTCTCCCAGACTGAGACCAAACACCCCGGGTATTTTTGACGATGCGCTCTCTCGATAATGACAGCTCCAGAACCTTGCCCCCCTTTCCTTCCTATGAGTTCATGCAAGAATGCTCCCAAACAACGCACAACGCACATCAACTACGACGCTACAAGTGCTGAACCCAAAACGCCCCCTGCCCCCAGTGTCTAACCCCGATCCCCCATCAGGTACCCGTCCTCGCCGCCCTCCTCTTCGGCGCTGGGGTGCCATTAGCCCCCATGCCCAGCTTTGCAATCTTTGACCTCCTTGTTGCCATTCCCGCCTTGGGCTCGGTTGTCTTTGCCGTCTTCGCCGTGCCAGAAGCAGAAGCAGCAGCGACAGGGGCCAGCTTAGGGATCCCCGCCGCCGTCTTCCGCCCCGGCCCCGGCACTGTCGGCGTCGCAGTGTCAACCCCCGCCGCCATCTTGACGACCGGCGTTGGCGCCTGCAGCTTCGACGACCTCGTACTCGGCGCGCGACGGGGCAGCGTCTTCTTGATTGGCGTTGGCGGCAGCGCGACGGGCAACGAGTCTTGCTTGGCCGTTGGCGCTTCCGGGGTAGGCGCCAGCTCGTCCGGCTCATCATCCATGAGAACGTCGGCGAGTAGCGAGCTGGCGAGGGCCTTGAATGCTGATGGGGCCGCGGCCGGGTCATCGCCCTGGAAGCGAACAAGCTCGGCGTCCCAGCGGACGCTCTTGGCTTTGCGCGTCTTGCGGCCGCCTTCGGCCTCGGCGGCAGCGCGGCTCTCCTTGGCGTCAAAGACACCCTTGAGCTCCTTCATGCGCCACGTGGGATCTTCTGCCTGGCGGGCGAGCACGAGGCGGGCGGGCATAGCGCCCGACTTGTTCTTCCGCGTGTTGACTCTGGTGACGGCGGCGAGGTCCTTTTCTTCGCTGCGGTTCCTAGACGCGGCGTTGACGTGGGTGTCGGCGGTGGGCTCGTCCCCCGCCATGCCGGGGAGGCGCACAGAAAAGAGCGACAGCGCGACCGAATTGGCCGAGGGGGCGGTGGGCTTGAGAGCGATGCGGGAGTTGCGCGACCGGGTGGACCGCCTAGGGGCCAGGTCGGCGACCGCCACATCTGAGGCTAGGGCGAGGCCCAAGGGCTCCGGGGCGGCGTCAAGGACGGGGTCTCCTCGCTTGCGAGGGCGCTTCCGCTTAGGCTTGTCTGCCGAGTCCGGCGCATCGCCGCCCTGCTTCTCCTCGTCGCCGTCCTTGCGTTTCCGCTTCTTGGCGGGGCTGGGGCTGTTAGTGTTCATCTCGCCGAGCGGCTTCCTCTGGCGAGGGGTTTCTGCCTTGGCCATGGGCGAGCCGGTAGAAGACGCGGCGGAGCCAGTCGAGCCAGACCGACGCTTGGGACGTTGGGTCTTCGCTGCAGCAGCTGCGGCGGCGGCTTTGGCGTCCTTATCGGCCGCAACCCGCGTCACAAACTTGCGCAGCATTTCCGTCTCCGAGTCATCGTGGGTGAAGGTTAGGGTGTCGTTCTCGATGAACGGCCCCACAACGGTGAGTGTCAGGTCGTCATCAATAGTCTCGGTAACCTCATAGTCGCCCATGTTCATGTCATCGTCCATGTCGTTTTCCATGTCGCTTCCCTCGCTCCCAGCTTCATCCTCGTCGACGGCGAGGGTGGAAGGCTGATTGGGCGGCGAGACCTGCCGACCATTGATCGGGGTGAAGCCCGAGCTCTCGGCTCGAACATCCGCCGCCGCAGAACCCAACTCCGGTGAGCCGGGTGGTGATATGGCCACCTCCTTGGTGGGTGTTGCGTGAATGTTGCCCATATTGACGGTTGGTGAAGAGGGATTCTGCGCCTTGGGCGAAACGGTGGGCAGCCCGAGGGTATCGTGGCCAGCATCATCCTCGGCAACGAAGGAATTCACGCAGATATTATCGTCGAACGTGACGGAAGAATCACCTGACGAGGCAGGCGAGCCGGCATCGTCACCTTCGGACTCGAGCGGACGAGCCTGAAAGGGTTCCTTGGTGGAGAACTGTGAGCGCTCCGACGAATCATGATTGAACATGACAGCGGTCGGCGTGGCAACGTGGTTTGTCGATGTGGGCTTCGCGTCACCGTCCGTCTCTGTCGCACCATTGGCCAGCGGCCGACTGTCTGCAGAGTCACCGCCCTGCACGTCGTCCTGGTGAAGGGCGCTCTCAGAGTCGCTCGTCGTCTTATGAGGAAGAGGGGAGCCGACCGCCGTCTCGGTATCGCTGACATCGTCTCCCTGGGGCAGTTGAGATGCGACGTCGGCGCCAACGGCGAGGGGAGCTTCAGACTCGATGATAGACATCTCCTCATAAATCGTCGAGAGGCCTTCCGGGTCCTGGTATTCGAAGGCGACCTCCTCCTGGTCAATGTCGGTGGTGCAAGGTGATGACTCCTCAATCGTGGCGGGGTGAGCGTCGGGCTCCAGAGTTGAGAGCTGTTGCTCTGTTTCGGCCGTTGTGCCTGGGCTTTGACACATTGCTGCCTGATCCGGAGTGGATGCGTTGGGAGATGCAGTGTTTGTTACACCCACATCAATTTTGGTGGGCGATGCCAAAATTTTATTCTCGGGCGTCGGAGGAAACAACGCGAAATCATGCGGCTTCTCGGCGCGGACGTCGGTTTCGAGGGGCTTCTCCTCGAGACCAAGAGACGACCGGCGCGCATCCACCTGTGTTGATGACATGCGACGTGCAGCAGGCTGGTGACCAAAAATGTCGAGATCGGACCCTGCGTCGATGCTCACAACAGAGACTTCCTCTTCGGGCATGGGCATATCATCCAAGTCCTGTTCGAGAGAAAAGAAAGCATCCAGTGTTTTCCGCCGGGATGCCGCATCTTTGGTAGTCGTCGTGGCAGAGGTGAAGCTGTGGCGGCGGTTGGGGACCTCCTCAACGGCGTCGAACTTGACCAACCGACTGATGCCGCTAGACCTTCGGTCACTGCGTCGAGCAGACTGTAGGGAGCGGCGTCTCTGGGCCTCATACTGGGGCTCAGCTACGTCCTCGGGGCAAGGCTGGTCGAAGATGAGAGCGCCGTTGATGGCCAAGTACGGCATAGACAGGCTGTCCGGAACCTCCATCTTCGCGGCATCCGACCCGGAGGAACGAGCCTTCGACCTGGAGGCACGAGCCTTCGACTTGGAGGCACGACCCTCCGACCTAGAGGCAGGAGAGGATTTCGTCGGAGATGTAGCGGGCATGCTGGACTTTGGCGACTCGAGGACAACCTTGACGGGAGTAGCGTTCACACCGAAGGCCTGGAGCGAGGACTCTGCCACCTTGGCTGGCGAGGGCACAGTGGCGGGCCTCTTGATCGGGGAGAGCCTCGGGGCGCCCATCTTGATCGGCGCAAGGGTGACAACCGAGGCCTTTTGTGGTGAAAACTCCCCTGGGAACAGGGAGAGGCGCCTGCCCGGGCCGCGGGTGGATCTGCTTCCCAGCTTCTCCGGGCTGGCATGATGCGTCTCGTCGGGCTGCTCGACTCTAGCGGGCACCTCGTACTCGATCAGTGGCTGCATGTCGGCAACCATGCGCGTGGTATTGGCGGCGGGTTCGATGGGGAAGCGGGAGTTGTGCCGCTTTCGGGGGACGCGCCGCAAGGGCTCTTCGGGCCACTTTCCGCGTTTGGACGTCGTGATGGCGGGCATGGTGGGCGACTTTTGCGACTCCCTCAAGAGCGACACGGCAGCTACAATGTCACGTCAGCAAGGCTCCACGGGATCGCGGGCGGGATGTCCATACCTCGCGCCTGAACAAGATCCCACTTTCCATCGCGCGGGTTGTCGACGCCCTCATGCCACCCCGCCTCTCCCCAGGCGGCGACGTACCCCTCGCGACGCGCGCGTTTGCGCGGCTCGGCGCCATGGCCCTCGAGCTCTCTCATGGCGCGGAGATAGTCGGCGTCGCGTTGGCCGGAGAGCAGACCAGGGACGCGTTTCCAGATCTTACGTTGGCGTCCCGAGTGGGCGGCGGGGACGACGGCGACGCGGTGCCAGGCCCTGGCGGAGTGGACGTGCGAAGGGAGGAAGCATGCCGCGGTGATGGGAGCTCTGTTGATCGGGAAGGGAAAAGGGTAAGTAAATGTCAGCTATCCCTGGGGTGCAATGTTGACATCACTCACTCAGACACCTGCAATCCATCGCGACCGGCGACCCCAGGGTCACTGCTGGGAAATCCCGACATCCTGGCCCCGGGAGAGAAACTGGCAGAGCGTTGCAGCACCGGCAGAGAATATTTGTCGCGATACGTGGAGAGGGGAGAGACGTAAAAATTTACTCCATCCACGTCATGCGTCGTAGCAATGCTTCATGGGGGAGGGTGGAGGAAGTGGAAGTGGTGTTGGTGTGGTGGAATTCCAAAGCAAAGTGAACGACGCGTGTTGCGTGTTGCGTGTGCGGGATGATGTGGGACACACAAAAAGTCGCGAGAAAGGGAAAGCTCGTCAAGGTCCCTGCAAAACAGAACGGGCGGCAGGGGGGGGGCCGCTGGACAAGACCCCGTTGTTTACATCTCCAACTCTCGGCCAATCAAAATAGCCGCCATTTCTTTCACGTTCTGGCGTCGCACCCGGCTGCCCCGCCTTTGGCCCCCAAATGCAACCCCATCCCTTATCGCCACGTGACGGCGCGTAATCTTTTCGACCTCGAATTTCGAGGTTCGCTCTTCTGCACAACGACGACGACGACGACGGCGACGCCGCAATGCGATAGCCTCCACCCGACAACATCCAACCCACCCCCGCCACACATTCAAGATGGGAAAACCAATGCGCCTCCCCCCGGTCAAGCGCCTCCGCGTGCGCAATCCCGACAAGGTCGAGCCCAACCCCTGCATGCTCATCATGGGCCAGGTCCTCTGTACGTCTTCTCCCCGGCTCCCCCCTCCGCTCGGGATGGTTGCTGACGGTACGAAAAACAGCATGCTGGGCTTCGGGCGGCCTCTCCAACTCTGGGTGCGCCACCGTCGAGCAGACGCTGCGGGCGTGCATGGACAAGCCGCCGGCGCCGGCGCGCAAGGCCAGCAGCATCAACTACCACCTGGAGCGCTTCTCGAAGCAGCTGACTCAGAATAAGTCGATGAAGAAATAAACGGCTGGATGTGTGATGGGAACTTGAGGGGCGAGGACTGACAGGAGGCGGGGGAGGGATGCCACGATATGCCTGGGAAAAGCGAGATACGATCACGGAGACAGGTCGAGCCGCGGACGTGTGCTCAGCGGACTGGACTCGGAGGACGGGGGAGTTGCTGCTGCCCACTCTTTGGGATGAGAGAGCTGTCGGAGAAACATCTAGACGGCGCAAGACGACAAATGCATACATGGGGAAACGGGATGGCAGGAAAGGAAAATACCGGCGTTTATGCCCGGCCGAGGAAACCGCCACACAGGCAATCATCCGCATGTCGGTGTCTGTATTATACGCCGCGTGGGTACTGTATACAAGGGACGGTTTACATCATTTGGTTCTCGCTGGAAGAGCTCCAACTTCCATCTCGGTGACTGAACCGCTGGACGGCCCTTCAGACTCCAGAGGCTCTGCGATAATGTTCCTACGGTCTCAGGTACATCGTTGACTCTGTCCATCGGCTAACTGGGAATCGAGATGGGAGCTTCGTTGGGAACAGCCCGGATGCCTAACAGACCGCCTGAAAAGACTACTAGGTTTGCCCACAGCGCATCAACCGGGAACCAACAGCCTTTCCATGTCACACCGGACTAGGTTTGGACAGATCTGGAAACGACCTTCCGCCTCAGTACAAACCGAAACAGTCATCTACATCCACCATTGCAACACCGTGAAAGAACATCCTGTATAAATTGTAAAACCTCAAAACTTCCCAGGGAGTATCGAAACCGTTGCACGAAAAAATCAAGAAAAAAGAATGCAGCATCGGCGAAAGGCCTCCGCTAAAAGTGTTGCTCATGTCCCCATCCCAGCCCCAATGTCGAACAGCCCCTGGTCCACGCTCCATCGCAACCCATTGGAGGCCAGCACCCCCACGCCGAACGACAGAAAAGGTCAAGGACCCGTGAAAAAGGATAGGTATCGATCATGCCGCTGAAAGAACAAGGCGCAAGATGCCGCTTCGCACCCCCCATGCAAACCCATAAAGTCATTCGGGAAACAAATGCCCGCGAGAGATGCGATTCGAGATAATCATGCCGATGATGCCGTCGGGTTTCCCGCCACTCTCTCGTCGTCGTATCCAAGGTTGGCGCACAGATTCTGTCTGACGGATGGAGAAGAAGACCCCCCCATCACATCACCCCGACGCAAAAGAGCTCTATCTCTCCTACGCCTTGCGGGTACAGATTGCGCACCCCCTCGCGCCAGTCCGAGATGGCAATCTGGATATCATCGTCGCTCTCAATCATGACAAAGTCTCCATCCTCGTCCCGGTACCGCAGCCGCAGGTTGCCCTTCCCGATGCCACTGTTAGTGAACCTCGCGAGCTTGGCGTCGATGCGATCGATAAGGCTCTGGTAGGTGATGTTGAAGGTGACGACGAGCGTGACATATTGACCGCCCTCGCAGTTGACCTTAACTTTGAGCTGCGTGGGTAGCGGGATGATGTCGGGTGTGGGAGGAACGGCCTCGGAGGGGGGAACGCTTCGTGGCATGTCGCTGGGGGCGAGAGGAGCAAGGCCCATTGGCGGAGGCCCTTGCGGGGGCATGTTGGACATGCTGCCGGGTGTCCCTTGACGGGGATAGACGGGCTGGGCCGGAAACTGAGCCATCGTGCCTCCGTACTGCTTGTTCCGTTGGCTTCCGGGCGAGTTCGTGTTGGTCCGCAGTGGGAGTTCGTTGGCTGGACTGCCGGCACTGCTCCTCGGGATATTGGAATCGTGTCGAGCGTGGGTGGGATGGGATGGGTATAGGTGGGCTGGAATTCCTGGTACCGCAGGGACGGCCTGCCCCCTGGTCCCATTTGCCTGCCCGTTGATGTCCGGTGTGCTGTAGCTTCTGCTGCGCTGCTGCTGCATCTGTGCCGAATCCCGAGGCATGACAGGCATCGAGGGACCTCGGGGGTTGTTGGTGCGCATGCCATAGGCATTGACGGGGGACGGACCGTCTCTCGAAGGTGCCCGAGGCATGGCGGGAGCCGTGTATCTGTTGGTGTCTTCGGGACCCCAGGACGGTTGAGGAGTGATGGTTTTGGGGAAGGGATAGCCGCCAAACCCGCTCGTCGTGCTCGTCCGACTCGAGGCTGGCGATTCAGCAACGGGAGAGAAGTACGATTCCCCACCACGCGGGGCCGGGGATTGGGATCCGCCCATCTGCGTCTGCACGCTCAGTGGTGTTGGCGGCTGTGGAAGAGGGTAGCGAGGCGCCGGTGCGCGCGCGATGCCGGCCAAGGACTGGGAGCTATCGCCAGTCATGGAGCGTTGCCGCAGGCTCGTGCTGGACCCGTTCCGCTGCATCGTCCCCGGAAGAGCTTGAGGAGCAACTGCGCCATATTGAGCGGGCGTTGGACCGCCAATCATCGGCGTTGCATAGGGTGTGTCATCGTCGTCCTCGTCGTCTTGTTGCGCGTACGGGTTCTCCATGGCAGGTCCCCCTTGTATCCAGGCAAAGTTCGGCACCGGCTGGTCAACGTCAGACTGTGCAGGGGCTGCGTTTTGTTTTCGTTGAAGATCCAAGCAAGCAGCCCACTTCTTCATCGTCTCCTCGTTCTGGAACTTGATCATAAAGTTCTCCACCCCAGGATCCCCTTTCCACCAGATCTGCACGGTATACGAGCCTGGCGCCAGAGGTCAGCGGATGTTGAGAGAGAGGGGTGGGTTCCATACCTGTTCGGGAGAGCGCGACCACGTCCGTAACGTTGGTCATGAAGATACGCCCCTTGAGTTGCAGCTTGGCATGGCGATTGCGGACTTTTGGGCCCGTTGAGCGTGTCTTGTCCTTCTTGTCCTTGCTCTTGCTCGGCACGAGCTCTTTGCAGCAGAGGAGGATGCACTCAAACAGGTAGATTTCGTACTTGTTGAGGGAAGCAGCCGTCAGTGAGCGGTCCTTGGTTGAAACAGGGGTCGAGTCACGTACATCCTTTTCCTGCTCTGTTTTGCCTGTTATCACTGTGTAAACGCCATGCAGCAGCAACTTCCCGAACTGGTTGACCTGGTGCTTTTTCCAGTCATCCACTCGGCCGATTAGGTCGTCTAGGGCTTCGTCCAAGAGATCTCTATCGACGGCCTCGTTGGCTTTTTGCAAGGCGCGCTCGGCAGCAGCAATGCCAGCCGAGAGATCGGCCCGCGTAGCATCATCTTCACTCTTCTTGAGCAAGTCCTAGCGTACTGTCAGTCTTACAGAGTCACGCAAGTGGGAACACAAAGAAAATACCTTGAGCAGCAGAGGATACTTGACCAGGCGCTGCATCGGCTTAAGAAGAAATCCATCCAGTGTGTTGAAATCGCAGGCTACAGGGTGGTCGGCTCCTTGAATCTTGTCAAAGACTTGGCTAGCAAGCGCCGCGGCCTTCCTCTGGTTGGCGATAAAGGGCTGGTAGATGTTGAAGGACTCTTCGTTTGTCACAAACGGACTACCCCATTCCTGGCGGGACTGTGGCATCGAGTTTGTCGTCTCGACCCGGATAAGGAACCGACGCTGGAAGTCGAGAATGGCGTGAATGTTGAGAAAGATGTTGTGGACGACATCACCGGGTATTATGCCCTTGACCTCAAGCGTCTTTTTGAGGTCGTACAGGTTTTCGAGATCTTGAACGTATTTGCGCTCTGTATCCACCAACTCCCTCACGACGTAGTCCCGGTAGCTCATCTTGGATCCTCCAGGTTGCATGGTATCGTCCTCGGGGTACGGCTGCGTCTTGTTGAGCAGGCCTCGTTGGTCGGCCAGATCCAATACATAATTGATCACCGCAATGACCTGGAGCGTTGTTAGAGCCAAGCGGCATATCGACCGTCACCAGCGCATCGCGCGGATGCTTACCTTGACAAACCCCGTGGTGTCGGACCCTGTGAGATCCTTGATCATAAAAGACTCGTCGGGTGGGAGCTTCAGATCCGCGAGGCAGGCCTGGTAGAACTTCATGATGGCGATCTTGGACAGCTTTTCCTCAGTGGCATTTGGCATATCGTCCACAGCCAACCGCTTCTCGGGTTCCAGGACGTTGTAGATGACCAGCAGGGGGTGGCCTGTCCGGAGAAGCTTCCACACCGACTCCACGGGCCCTCCCTCGTCGGGGTCGTCCGCCATCTGGTCCAGCTGGGCCGAGTAGGCCTCAAAGCCCGGCACCTGCGCAAGCCTCTGCTTGAGCGACACGCATATTTGGTAGAGGGACCGTGACGCATCGGCTCGCTGGTTTATAATGTTGCTCGTGGCCATGACCGGGCCGGAGCCCGAGCTGGCCTGGCTATTTACAAGGGTCGCCGAGGTGCCGATCGAGTTGACGGACGTGGTGGAGGCGAACGGCGTCGGGCCAGAGAGCTGGCTCGCGCGCGCAGCGCTTGAAACACTCATGATGATGGTTGCTCTGCGAAGGCCGTCGAGGGGCGTTGTAGATGTGTTGGAAGTGGGATTTCTTTCAGGGAGCGGGGTCCGGATGACCTAGGTCTCCATTCGCAACGCAGGTGGCGGGGCCCGTCGCTGGCTCGGCGCACTCCCAGGCAATGTCGGGGCTGGGCGTCAATCGGGCTCCCGCATGGGTCAGGCGCCCGCCGTCTGCGATTTCGCCGGCGAGAGATCGCGGTCCCGTGGTGGGCGAAGTGGATGTTTTCCGAAGCGACTTCGGTCGGCCGTCACTCGAGCGCCGTGGCCGAAAGACGGGGCGAATTGAGGCGGGGGTTTTGATCGCGCACCCTGTGATATCGGTGCGGCAGTCGTCCGAGGTCAGGCTCGGATTCGGGTTCTGGCCGTCGGTGGTCGGTCGGGGACAGTTGTCGCGCTCAGCGAGGCTCGGTAGGGACTCGGTGGTGTCGATCGGCGTCGGCGATGGAATCGGTCGTCAAGGTCGTCGATGCAACAGTGTCGGCCCCTCCCTCGGTCTTTGAGGAGTGTCGATCGGATCGGATCCAGATGATCTGGTGCAGAGGTTCTCGGTGCTGCGTGCGGCGTGCGTGCCCGTGTTTGTCTCGTGTCGACAATGTGATGTGCTGCTGCGAGTGGGCGCTGCAGGCTTTGTCCGCGTGGAGTGCTGTGCTGTGCTCTGCTGCTGCTTGGGCGGGGTGCTGCGTCGGGCAGGTGGTGGTATCGTGGGCGCGCAGAGTCGGCGTCAAGAGTGTGGTTTGAAACGGGACGTCGTGGCAAGTCCCGCTCTCGGAGGTTGGTGGTTGGCTGGCTGGTGCGCAAGGCAAGGCAGTCGGTCCTGGGTTGGTGAGGGGGTCCCGTTGTGGCTCGAGGCTGGCCGCTGGGAACTTGCAGTGGATGGAAGCGAAGGATTCCATGGGGTCCAGAAGCACGGCGGGCAGGCGGCGGCAACTTGCGGCTTCTGCCGAATCTGGTTGGTCAGGAGTCAGGACATGGTGTCTGCAAGAGACGCCAAACCTAGCAATGCGCTCAAGTCTCCAGATCCATCAAGAAATCGAGAAATCACCTTTCTCCTTCATCTTTTCGAAATCCAGACGATGTGCGGCTTTCCCAGTGCCGTCTGCGCAGTGTGTCGAGTGTGTCGGAAAAGGCACATCATTGCCGTTCTGCCTCTGCCCGTGTGTTCTCGCAGGCATTTCCCCCCGTATTTTGCCATTTGGATTCCCTTTTTCCCTTGAACTTTTCCCTTTACCTTTCCCCTTTCTCTGTCCAGTCGGCATCCGGGTCGCTCGACTTCTGCAGGACAGACAATGCCCAGCCGGCAGTAGGACAAAGGTCGTTGCTCCCACGAGTACCTTTTAGAGTCCAGATGTCAATATGTCAAATGTCCTGCCGGCGGGATACTTGCACAAGTGGGCGCTGAGGCAGGGTGGTGCCTGACATGACCTTTGACAGCAGCAGCTGAGGATGGTCGGACGGAATGATGCAGGCGACGAAGATGCGGGGAAGATGCAGCCCAAACAACATGGAAGATGAAGGTCATCAACACCACAAGCCCTTTTCCAAGGCGGTATTTCAAGAGCGACACCGTTTTCAATCCTCCCCGCCTCCATTCAAGGTCAATATGGCCATGAGGTGATATCAATACAGGAAATTATCCATATATTCAGAGGCATTCCCATTGTTGGCCCCTCCATCTCCATCCCCACCGGATGTGCCCCTCTATTGGGCATGACGGCCATGGGGCTCACCGTTTCACATTGCCAGGACATCCACCCTGTTCCACCTTTCGACTTGTCACCCCACGTTCTTGCAAGAAGAAAACAGTTGGCGAGGCTTGGATATATCCAGATATTTCTTTTCCTCAAAGTGAGCTCATCCTTTTCGTGGTTAGCATGTCTCCTGCTGCTTGATTCCACGACCAGTGCCTTGGTCGAGTTTCCAGAGATGACATGGCCGCTCCTGATAACACGCATAAGACAGAGAGGCAATACCATGATTTGCCAAGTCAACTTGATACGTATCTCGGGAGACGGGAGGTATGAAGATCTGGAGGGACGGACCGCCACTCCGCTCAGTTGTGTTGACTCTCTCCCGCGTCTTTGGACTGGCCATTGTCAGGTTGTCTTGAAGACGGGTTGCCCGACCCGTAACAATCGTGGCAATCGGGCAGCGTGATTGACCAAGAGGGCATGAAGGTCCAAAGCTATCTCGGACAGGAAGTGGGCGTCCTCGTTGGGCACCTAGGTCGCGCCCAAACAAACAAACAAACACCGGGACCGAGGCTCGAGGGACGGGAATGGAGGCTTTTCTGAATGGCACCAAATACGACAGGTTGGAATTGACTGGTTCTTTGAACTTTGACCCGGGAAAAAGCAGCAACAAAGGAGTTTCGGAGGCATATGTGGCCCTAGAACTCCAGGATATAAGCAGGAGGAGGTCGTCAGAATAAGGATTTGTCGAGCAGAATGTGACGATGTCATCCTGAGATGCGTGCTGTTTATCGAAATCTGGAATCAAATGAGAATCAACAGGAAGATAAGCACAGAAGCGAGCATCCTCGATAACGGCATGTGCCGTCGACCTGCGTCACGCCAATCACGAAAACAAGAATCTTGCCAAGACTCGGTCGCCGTGACACTGCACCGAACCCGGCCAGTGGCAAGGGCCGCCGTCCACTCCCCTCCAGCAGCCCACTCCCCGGGGCTGTCCACTGTCTGCCCACCCGCTGTGCAGCCTCGGGCATTGCGACCGCCCTGCAAACGACATCTTGCTCTCTTCCACCTGCACTCCGCATCCACCCCCGCGACACGGCGCCGACCTCCCATCGCGACATCCACCCCGGACCGGTCCCCGCGACAATCCAAGAACGCCCACGCCGACGCCGACACTGACACTGACGCCGGCCCATCCGACAGGTGGTTACATCGCGGGCAGTCAGGTCGATCGTGGCCCGAGGAAAAGCTCCCCGGTCCCGCGTCGCCTAACAATCAATGACAATGGCCAACTTCTCCACACAGCCCGACGAAGGCTACTCCGAAGACCCTCTGAATCCCCTCCCGCCGTCCCAGCCCTACTCGGCCAAGCCCCGAGACGAAGGCCTCTCGTCGCTGGCCCTCGCCCCGTCCGACGGCTACTTCCCGGACTGGCTGACACAGCACATCGCCGGCCTTCCCAAGCACCAAAAGACTGGTATGCTCCCATGCCCACTGTGTCGTTTCGTTTCTTTGCTTTGTCATCCTTTCCGAAGACGGCGGAACCGACATGCCATGCATCGCATGCCCGACCAGAGCTGGCCCCCAGTTTTCCTCGTGCCCGACGTCTTTTTGTTAAGATGCTTACACCACAGGCAGAGCTCGTCATGGCCATTCTCAGCGACCTCCCGACCAGCGTGATCGCGCAAATCGTCGAGCAGCTCAATCCGCGCCTGTACATCGACTTTGTCCGCTACCTCCCTCCTGAAGTCTGTCTTAAGATTCTCGGCTATCTTGACCCGGTGTCGCTCATCAACGTCGCGAGGTCATGCCGGACCTGGTATGACTTGGCACTCGACTGGAAGCTCTGGGAGCAGGTCTACTACATGGAGGGCTTCAAGGCCAAGGAAGGAGAAATCGCGAGCTGGGAGCGCAAGGCTAACGGCGACGACGCCCTGACCCACGACCAGCCCGATGGACACGCACATAAGAAACGCGCCATATCCGCCAGTCCACCGCGGGATGGGGATGTTGACATGGCCGGCGTCGACACCGTTGCCCGATCCGAAACCGTCGACACCGAAATGACCGAGTTCAGCATCTTTGGCGACCCGACTGCCAAGTCGAGCATATCGCAAAGGATGGGGGCTCTCGACGTGCAAAGCGCGGCCGCTCGCGGTGGGAGCAGGAAGGGAAAAGAAATTGCAACCTCGCCGGAACCCGACTTCCTGTTGTCCCCCAAGGACGGACTCCTGCACAAGGCCGCTGCCTCGTACGGGCTTCCCCAGGCCGCGTTGTGGATGTTTGATAGTTCCTCGAAGCGCTACAAGCTGAACTGGCGATACTTGTACACCTTGCGGCGACGACTGGAGTCCAACTGGGAGCTGGGAAAGTACACAAACTTCCAGCTGCCACACCCCAACCACCCCGAGGAAGGCCACGGCGAGTGCATCTACAGCCTACAATTCAACGAGAAATATCTCGTCAGCGGGAGCCGCGACCGTACGCTCAAGGTGTGGGACCTGGAGACGGGGCGCTGCTTGCGGACTTTGACCAAGCACGAGGGGTCGGTCCTCTGCCTGCAGTTCGATTCGCACCCCGACGAGGACATCATTGTGTCGGGCAGCTCCGACTCCAACATCATCGTCTGGAAGTTCAGCACCGGCGAAGTGGTGCAGACGCTGGACAAGGCCCATCAGGAGTCGGTCCTCAACGTCAAGTTTGACAAGCGCATCCTGGTGACTTGTTCCAAAGACAAGACCATAAAGGTTTTCAACCGCCGACCCCTTCGTGCCGGCGACCTCGGATACGTAGAAGTCGACGCGGTGCCGATAACCGTCCGATACGGCTCTTCGATCCCCATCAGCCCGGATGATCTGCCCGTGACCCCTCCCTGGACCCTGATTGGCGTTCTCCTGGGTCACAGTGCCGCCGTCAACGCTGTCCAGATCCACGAGAGGGAGGTTGTGTCAGCAAGCGGCGACCGACACATCAAGGTCTGGGACTGGCCGACTCAGGCGTGCATCCGCACCATCGTGGGGCATAACAAGGGAATTGCCTGTGTGCAGTATGACGGTCGCCGCATCGTGAGCGGGAGCAGTGATAATGTCGTCAAGGTCTTTGACCGGCAAACTGGCTTGGAGGTGGCGAGCCTTCGCGGGCACTCCAACCTGGTACGCACGGTGCAGGCCGGGTTCGGCGACCTGCCCAACAGCGAGGAAGAGGACGAGGCCGAAGCGAGGAAGGTGGATGCCAACTACTTCAAGGCTCTCGAGAGTGGAGAGATCGACCCAGAGTACCGGCGTACGCGGGCCAGTGGTCCCCGGCCCGATAATGCTGGCTCCAAGCAGCCGAAGGACATTTGCGCATACGGCGCCAAACTGCCCCCCGGTGGTGGAGGCGGCAGGTTTGGCCGCATCGTCAGCGGGAGTTATGATACCAGCATAATCATCTGGCGCAGGGATAAGGAGGGGAGATGGAAAGCCCAGCACCACCTTAAGCAGGAAGACGCTGCCGCCGCCGCCCTACGGAGGGGCACGCGGCCGCAAAGAAATCCTCCTCTCCTCCCCCCCTTTGCCAGCTTGCAGCATGCCTCGACGCCGAGGGCTGCGGGTTCCACGCCAGCCTCAACCTCGGCCTCGGGGGGTGCGGTACCTGGTTCGACACTGGCACCAATCAACGCAATGGCACAAATGGACACCACGGCCCTCGCCGCGCTGCAGCCTGCGGTCGCGCAGCATTATCATCGGCTCATCGACGCGGTCGTCCAGCTCGGGCCCCAAAGCCTTGCACAGGCGCTGGTGGCACACCCGACCATTCTCCGACTCCGACCGTACGTCGAGGGCGCCATCGACCGCCAGACGAGCCCGGTTGTTAGGAGCCAGCTTCGACAGGCTTTTTCGGCTGCCATGATCCGAGCCCAGTTTGAGCATGCGCGCCAGAGACGGGAGGCGCTGCGGAACCAGGCCGATGGCGCCCCGGGGAACAACGCGCCCCCCGACGATCAGCAACAGGCGGTGGCAGGGGGCTCGGCAAGGCCTCTGGCCACTCAGGCCAATGCCGCCCAGGCTAATGCTGCGCAGCTCTCGGCGGCGGCGGCGGCGGCGGCGGCTGCGCACCAAGCACATGCCCCTACCCACGGGGTTCACTTGCATCAGGTACCCGGCTTTCTCCCCCCCGCTTTTCCCGCCCCTCCCGCCCCTGTCATTCCTCCGGTTCCTCCTTTCCAGGGACCCCAAACCCGCGCCCAGGTCCGAGTCGAAGACGCTAACTCGGGACGCGTGTTCAAGCTACAATACGATGCCCGCCGAATCATTTGCTGCAGCCAGACCAGCGTCATTGTCGGTTGGGACTTTTGCAACGGCGACCCCGAGCTAGAAGAGGCGAGCCGATTCTTTGGACACGTTCAATAGTTGGATAGCTAGACGGAAAGGGGCGTGGACGAGAGAGATGTGGGATACTCAGGGACGAGCACGGTAGCTGCGTTTGTTTATACTGCCAACCGGCGAATATGGAAGCTCGGCAGACAATGAGTGCATCAACGGCGGACGGTCGACATCAACAGAGCATTAGCACGGAAGCACGGCGTCAGGGAGGGGAGTTTGTTAGCAGAAAGATAGACAGACGAGAATGCAGCTCGGTTTGGCAACTCGACCGAAAATGAACTCCCGCAGTACTTGCTGCATACTAATCCAATGCATGGGGATTCCGGCTGATGACCACAGCATGTCCAAATCAATACTGGGATACATCTGTGGGATGGATCAAATAGCAGACTTATCCCCTAGCGTGATAACCTCGGTAACGATGACCCTCGAAATTGACTCCAACGCCATTCCATGTCCAATACTATCCCAACTCCTCCAACCGCAACAATCATCGTGAGCTCTCTCCTCCCGTCTACCTCGCCACCTCCTGCACCTTCCCCCCCGTCGACGGCGCCTCGTCAATGAACTGCGGCACCTCGTCCTGCATAAAACTCGGCACCGCCCCCTCCATCCCGCCAAACTCGCGATCCATCTCCACCTCCTGCCCCAGCGCCTCCAGCTCGGCATCCAGCTCCGCCTCGTCCACGTCCTCGGGCACGTCATAGCTCCGCGCCAGGCTCTCTTGGATCTCATTCCCGACGTCCAGCAGGTCCGCCATCTCGTCCTGCAGCCGCTCGATCTTGTCAATGTCGACCTTGCCGTACTCCTTCTTGAGCGCCTTGTTGGTGCTCCGCAGCGCGTCGACCGTCACCATCGTGTTCTTGAGGTTGTCCTGCATCGTCTGGGCCTGCTCCATGTTCCAGACCTGGGCCTGGAGCTGGTCGCGCTGGGCCTCGTACTGCTTGCGCCGCTGGAGGACCTTGAGGGCCTTTTGCTTCAGGGCCGTCTTGCCGGGGCCGTCGCGCATCTTGGAGAGCTTGGTCTGGTAGCCCGTCAGCTCGGCGGTGAGGGCGGCGAGCTTGACGTCGATGGAGGAGACGCGGGTGTCGATGTTGGAGATGGCCGAGTGGAGGGTGGCTTTTGGGGGCTTGGGCCCCGAGGCGCCGAAGAGGCGGTTCATGTTGGTTGGTGGGGGGGTTGTTCGTGGGTGAGGGGTGAGGTGTTGGTCTTTGTACGGAGCGTGCGCGCGCGTCGTGGTCGAGGTTCGAGGGAGGAGGGAGATGGTTTCGCGGTGCCTGGATGTGGTGACGACGACGGTGTAGTTGTGGAGTGGGATAAGGCTGGGGAAGGAGGTGGGGATGGTGGGGTACAGGCGTGTGAGGCTGGCGAATGACGGGAGAGTGTTGGGCAGGGGGTTAGGTTTAGCTGCCTGCTGGTGGCAGCTGCGGAGCGTTGACAGGTGACATGTTCTTCAAACTTCACGTAGACTTTCCACTTCATCCAGCAAAACGACATCCATTACGGAGTACGAAGGAAATATATTTGTTGATCTTGCGAGAGATCATGGCTGGAAAGAACTACCTCGAAATGTATTCAACCAGTCCGGATCATGGTTTCAATTCCCAACGCCCTGAAGGAGCCGCGCGGTTCTGGGGCTTGAATGAAATGGTGGAGTCATCCAGGTTCGATGAATCCGATTTCCGTGTCCCCGCACTCGCGTCGTCCGCTGAATCCGACGTTTTCGAGACAGACTGGAGGTAGAGATAACCTTATAATCTCTATTTGTCAGCTCCCACGGCCATATTCCCATCCCTTCGTCGCGATTGCAATCGCCAAGTCGTGGCGTCAGTCGTGGCGTCAGTATTTATCCGACGTCATCTCCCTGTAGCGTTTCCCCTCAACAACAACTTCTCAGGTTCTACCACATCTCAAGTTCTACAACATCTCGAGCCACATTCACTCAGTATCGCACAGCATGGCCACACGAAACATTCTAATCCTCGGCGCCACCGGAAAGCAAGGCGGCGCCACGATCAAGTCCCTGCTCGACCTCCCCAGGGACACCAACACGCGCCCGATCCACATCCTCGCCCTGACCCGCAACCCCACCTCCCCCTCGGCCCAGGCCCTGGCCACGGCCCACCCCGACGTCGTCGAGCTCGTCCAAGGCGACAGCACCGACCCGGAGCCCATCTTTGCGGCCCGCCCCAAGGGCTCTATCCACGCCGTCTTTGTCGTCACCCTCCCCGGCAAGGTCTCAGAGGAGGCCCAAGCAATCCCGCTCATCGAAGCCGCCGTCGCGCATGGCGTCCAGCACATTGTCTTCTCGTCCGTCGACCGCGGCGGCGACGAAAAGAGCTGGACCAACCCCACCAAGGTCAAACACTTTTACGAAAAGCACAACGTCGAGCTGCACCTGCGCGAGCTGGCCCGCGCGCAGCCGGGGAAGTTCACATGGACAATCCTGCGCCCCGTCGCGTTCTTCGATAACTGGGCCCCCGGGATGATGGGCAAGATGTTTAGCGCCATGATGGCCGCGTCGATGAAGCCGACGACGAAGCTGCAGCTCGTGAGCACGCGGGATATCGGCATGTTTGCCGCGGCGGCGCTGACGGACCCGGAGAGGTGGGCGGGGCGCGCGGTCGGGCTGGCCGGGGATGAGCTGACGCTCGGGGAGGCGAGGGAGAGGTTTGAGAAGGTGACAGGCGCAGCACTGCCGCAGACCTGGACGTTTTTGGGCAGCTTGCTCCTGTGGATGGTGGCGGAGGTGGGGCACATGTTTGCGTTTTTTGAGGAAGAGGGTTATGGCGCGGATATTGAGGCCAGGAGGGCGGAGCTGCCGACGCAGAACTTCGAGACATGGCTGAGGGAGAGTAGTAAGTTCGAGTGTGAGGTGTGGTAGGTAGTGGGGGGCAATATGGTGCTGGACAGCCCGGGTTTGACGTACGCGCGGAAACCTTTTCCTTCTCATGATCATCATTGCTTCCAAGATATCTGAGTTTCGGATACATTCCTAATCTCCCCGACCCTCAATTCCGTCGGCGCAAGTCAGTTCCGTCCCTTTCTCTCTTCCGTTGCCTCCCAGCAAACCACGGAGTTTGAACTACCTCGAAGTCGCACAATCTGCCTTGATCCCCTATCAGATCCCCACGGCAGAGGATACTGGATACATCATACGGGTCCATGAGGCCCCACAGCCGCAATGACCGAAAAGATCCATACAAGCCTCCACAAACACACAACAAGAAATGAGTCATATACCCCAACACCGACACCGGTTTCCAATAATCACAGGACAAGCTTGTTCTGAAAGCCCGGATGGTCTAGCGGTATGATTCTCGCTTAGGGTTCACCCTGAGTTAAATGCGAGAGGTCCCCGGTTCAATCCCGGGTTCGGGCCCATCTTTTTGAACTTTTGCCCTTTGTCCTGCTGATTTCTGTCTTCCATGCCTTGCCTTGTTCTTTTCGGATGTGGAAGGAGTTGTGGGGGCCAGACGGGGGGGTGCATACCTACCTACCGAGCATGGAAACTTGCTATTTTTTGGCAGCTCTGAGCAAAAGGGAATAAATACCATGGTTCTTTTTTGGATCGACGACAGACGACAGTCGAACATCCTTTCCGGATTTCCAGTGCCAGTATCACGGCGCAAGGGTAGCGCACTATAGGGGTTAGGTTGGATAACTGTTGTTCGACGAGGGGTCGGAAGTCTAGAGCGCGAGGGCCGCGAGAGATAAGCTCTCGAGGCGTAAGCTAACTCCCGACTACGTAACCTAACGTTACCTAACCCAGGTTACATAACTATATAACTATAGATACTATAACTAAGGAGTAGGTAAAGCCTATAATACTTACCTCCCCTCCTCGGTAATTACGTCTTTACGCGGATACTTACAAATAGTAGTTAAAGGCGTAATTAAGCCCCGTCTTTCTTTCTTAAGCGTATAAAACGCCGCGGTACGGGTAGGGGCGTAGGTAGGCGCGCGGAGGAACTTATCTCCGGCGTAAAGATACTCGTATTCGGCTTCTTTTTCTTTAGCTATATAGGGGGCTTTCCTTTTCCTAGGTTCGCTTTATAGAATTCCTATAAGTCGTTATCGTAACCTTTTAAATCGCTAGCTAGTTACTATATTAGTTAATCGTAGCCGACCTATTTAACGAGGTAGTTTTATCGGCTATTATTAGCTTAGCCGTAGTCGAGGATCTTTTTAAAGGTATACTATTATTCTTTATAGAATTCGTTAATCTATACTATTTAACGGCTTTAGTTTATATAGACTTACTACTTTACCGCGTCTTAGCCGGGAATTTTACCCGGTACCTATCGGCGGACGAGTTATATATAAAAGGTATTATTAACCTTTATATTAATAGGAAGTTATAGCTAAATTACGTATAAAAAGGCCTTAGTAATCTTAAATAGGCCCTTTTACCTAGGGGCGAGTTTCTTTAAGGGGCGGTTAGTAAAGATATTCCTTATATCGAGTATTACTTATTCGCCGGCTTTATACTTTAAGGCGTTAGTCCGTTTAGTATTAACGTTACGCTTATATCGGTCTTAGGCTTAGCGTAAAAGGGTATTAACTTAGTCTAGTACGCTTTAGAAACGGTAAGTAATCTTTATTACTTTAAAGAACTCCTAGCGTTAGTAGGCGGAATAGTCGGGGGGGTAGAGGGTTACCGGCTTTACGCCGATTTAAGGGTCGAATCTATAGTTAGTATAAAAGGGGCTTACTCTTATAGTCTTAAAGATTATATTATTACTAGCGAATTTAGTAAGGGGAAGTTAATCGACTTAGTCGTCTTAGGACTATAAGATATAGGAGTAGAGATACTTCTCTAGCTCGGCGTTAATTTTTTCGGTTTAGCTATTAATTTATAAGTAGAACGCCGATAAGGAGCGGAGGGTAATACCGAGACGTACTAATAAAGTACGTTAGAACATTAAGACGAACTAGTTACCCTAGTCGGAGACGATAGTTTCCGGGTAGCCGTAGAAATTATAAACTCGTTATAGGAAGATATTTATTAGTTCTTCCGTTTTTAAGGTCTTAGTAATAATAAAGTACCGTATCTTAGTTAATTTATCGATAACTATAGCGATATATTAGTAGGTATAGCCCCGCCTAGTATAAGGCGGTAGGAGGGTAATATAGTCGACGGAGATATCCCGTTATAGGGAGAGAGGTAAGGGGAGAGGCTTAAGGAATCCGATAGGCTTAGATCGAGAGGGCTTCGTTTTAATATAGATAAGATATCCCTTATAAAACTCCCTTATAAAGGTTACGAGGCCCGGCTACTAGTACCGGCGGTTTATTAGGTTTAACGTCTTAGTTCGGCTAGAGTAGTTAGTAAGTATAAATATATATATCTTATAGATTAGTTATAGTTATAAGTTATAATCCTCGGGGTTTATAATTAAATAATCCCTATAATAGGCCTAGTCTTATACTAGTTTATACTCGTTAAAAGGTATCCGGAGGAGGTCTTTAAGGGGCGTCGGCTATTCTCTATTATTCTCGGGGTTTCTTAAGGTTATTATAACTTCGTTAAGTAAAGTAAACTTCTTATAGCTATCGGCGATAAGGTCGTCGATATACTTTAAAGTATTTAAGGTATAAAACTAAAGGTTTACCTTTATAGTAAGAGGGTACTCGTTACTAATATCGGCAGTTACAAGGATAAGGTTTACGTAGTCTTCGTATATACTAGGGTCGAACTTATAAGGGTTTATTAAAGGCCGGTTACGTATATAAAGGCGGTTATCGGTCTCGTCGGTTGGTATATCCTCCGGCTTCTTATTAAGAGTATCCGGTATAATAGTTAGTATACCGGGGCGGTACCGGATCTAGAAGTTAAATCTTAAGAGGAACTCCGACTACTTTATATAACGTAGGGTAAGTTACTTAGTTATTATAAAGGTTTATAAGTTTTTATAATCTGTAATAATATTAAAGGTATTATAAATCCTTTCGAGTTCCAGGCGTTACTTCTCGAGTACTTTAATAATAGCTAGGAGCTTCTTATCGTAGATATCGTAGTTATACTTCTATATTAAGTACTTAACGGAGAAGTAGGCGACTAGATAAGGTTCCTTATCGTCTCCGATTTAAAGAAGGGTACCGCCGGTACTTTAGTTAAAGGTATCGACTTTTACTATTATTCGGCGGTTTTAGTCGAATATTTAAAAGGTAGGGGTTATAGAAAACGCTATTTTAAAGAACTTAAAAGAGCTTTAGTATTCGTTAATCTATTACTAGGGGCGGTCCTTTTTAGTTAGTTCGTAAAGGTATTTAGTTAAGCCGGAGAAGTTACAGATAAATCGTCGATAAAAGTTAGTAAAGCCTAGGAAGTATTATAGTTACCGCCTTATTATTAGCGGCTCCTAGGTTATTATTACCGCTACTTTTTCGGGATTTATCTCGATACCCCCTAGGGTAATAATAAACCCTAGGTATTTAGTCCGGGTAATATAGAATTCGCTCTTAGAAAGGTTAATTTAAAGGCCTACCTCGGCGAGGTATCTAAGGACTTCCCTAACGTACTTAATATAGTCTTCGAGGTTATTAAAGTAGATAAGGATATCGTCGAGGTAAGCGGTAATATACTTATTAAGGATATCGTAAAGTATATCGTTAATATATCTCTAGAAAGTAGCCGGGGCTTTATAAAGGCCGAATAGGATAACGAGGGACTTGTAAAGGCCAAACCTTATAATAAAGGCTATTTTCTATTCTTCTTTTACGGCGATCTTAACTTTATTAAACGCCGAGATAACGTCTACCTTCGTATAGATTTTAACGTTATAGATAATATCGAGGGTTTCGTAGATTAACGGTAGTAGGTACCGGTTCTTAATAGTAATATTATTAATCCCGTAGTAGTTTTAGTAAATCCGGACGCTTTTACCGGGCTTCCTTATAAAGAGAAGGGGGGTTACTATAGTTAATATAAATAGGCGGATATTTCCCTTAGCTAGGTTATTATCGAGTTATCTTTTAATAATAGTAAGTTTTATAGGGGATATAGGTTTATTTCGGCTATATAGGAGTAAGGCTTTTAACGTTAGCTCGATCTTATAGTTATAGGAGCGGTATAAGGGAAGGTTTTCTACTTCCTACGGTTAGGCGATATAAAAAAGGTTATAATATTTAACGGGTATCTTCTTCTTTATTTCGTTATCTATAAAAGGGGCCTTATCTAGCTTTATAAAGAACTAGGCGGCGTCCTTATTATTAATCCGGTTTAACGTTTCGGCGTTTTTATCTAAAGTAATAGGGTTAGCGAAGATATAATCGACGAAGTTATAGTAAGGCTTAGGGAGTATAGACTTCTAGTAGGCTATATCCCTTTCGCCCCGTATAAGTTCCTTAAAGGCGCCCTTCGTTAGCTTAAGGAGTATAAAGGGTTATATATTAGTATAGATTTTAATAATAGTTACGTTTAGCTTATTTATAATAGTCCGTATAGTCTTAACGCCCTTCTAGCGTAAGAGAAGGAAGAAATTAGGAGCGTTAAGGAAGTAGATATCGTTAAGGTCGATAGGTTTTAGGGCGCCGTTATCCTTTTCGATAAAGAAGCGTTAGATAAGGATATATTTCTTTATAAGGATCCGTATCGTACCGGCGCGCCTAGCGTTTTAAAGGATTATTTTAAGGGGTAAGGGGGGTAACGGGGGCCTAACGTAGGCCCGCCTAGCTTATTATTACCTAGAGTAGGCGGCTTTTTTATAAGTAATATAACGGAGGTTAACGTTATAAGGGTTATCTTCCTCCTTAAGGTCTTTTATAGTTAACGGTTTATAGTTAGTATAGGGTAGTACTTTTATAGTACGGAGGGTAAGTACTAAGGCGTTATAGGGGAGGTAAGTTAAGCCGTAGTTCGTAAAGGTTAAGTCTAGTATATCCTAGCTAATAACGGGATTATACTACTAGAGCTAGGGGATCCTTAGTATAACTAGGTATTCCTTAGCGAGGGGTATAATAAAAAGGAAGATAGTTTCCCTATAGGCTCCGATTTAAAGGTCGAGGGTTATTATACTTCGGATCTAATTATATAGCTAGCCGTCGGTAAGGAATAAAGGTTTAGTATAGGGGAGGAGGTCGGTAAGGATATAGTAAAGGTTTATAAAGTTACTATCGATAAAGGCCTTCCCTATATAGCCGGAGTTTACTAGGCTAGTATAGTATACTTTACGCTCGGAGAAGGAGAGGTAGGAGGATAATAAGATTAACTTCTTCTATTACCTAAGGGCGCTAATTATAAGTTTATCTATTTAAGTCCTCCGCGTTCTTTATCCTTCTCCGGTTACCCTTCTAGCGCGATTTAATAGGGAGGGTATTCTTTTCCCTAGTAGTTTTTAACAGCGGGGTTATCTTAGATCTCGCCTTTAACGAACCTAGAAGGGTAATTATAATTAAAGGGGATAGTATAGAAGTCGTACTAAGCGGGGGGGAAAGGCTACTACTAGTTAAAGTCTATCGTTATAAATTAGACGTAAGTAATACCGTATTACTAGAGGTAGGGGAACTACTACTACGGGTACTACTATAGGTATTAAAGCTAGACGGAGTAGGGAGCTAAGTAGTCGTAGTTACGGCCTATACTAGTACTGTTATATAGGGTATTAAAGCCTTCGCGTACGTTATAACCGCCGCCGTAAGGGGCGCTTTTATCTTAAGTACTTTTATAAGCTAAAGTATTAATAGTAATAACGTAATCCGTTAAGGTATAGTAGGCTACGATATAACCGGCGCCTTTATATTTCTTATAAAGGCCGTTATTAATTTAGTATTAAAGTTCGGCCGGAGATAAACGCTAAAGGCCGTTAACGTAAACGTTAAAGAGATTTATCGTATTAAGGTCCTTCTTAGGAGCCGAGGAATCCTTATTACCGTTACCGGAGCTAAAGCCGCTAGGCTTATTATTATACGACTTAAAGAGGAACTCGTTATATTCGATATTCTTAACGAGTTATAAGATAATCTTAAGTTAGCCGGGTTAATTATTTTTATTAAGCTATAAAACCTAGGAGATAAAAGCCTTACGAATATAGCCGTTTACCTTATCGTAGATAAAATAAATATAGGTAATATTGTTAATTTTAATATAGTCCGTAAGGGAGATAAACTCGGTAATAAAGTTTATAAAGTTAGAGAAGTCGTCTTTCTAGGCGAGAAGGGTAAGTTTCTTCTCGACGTTTACGGTAATATTAAAGTTATAGTAGGTAATATTAAGGACTTCTAGGAGCTCGGCGTTAAAGGGCTACTTTTACTAAGTAAAGTTCCTTTTGTTATTAAGGACGGTATCGAGGCCGGTTTAAATACTTTAGTAAGCGGAGCCGGAAAGTAGGCCGGCGATATAAAGGATCTTTTAAAATTCCGAAAGGAATTCTTAGAAGTCCTAAGCCTATCGGATCTTAATCTTAAAATACTAGTTCTCGTAGGTAGTATTATACTTTATCGTATCCTTATCGCTAATATCGAATGCCTTAAGGTCTTTAGTAAGGGACTTTTTAAAGGTAACGCTATAGTTATTTAAGGCGGCGGCTATAGCCTAGGACTAAGTATTAATTTACATTTAGAGATTATTATAGTAGGAGTAGAGGTATAGGTTCTCGGCCGCCTCGAGGGCGTTAACGGTACGGAAGTTATTAAAGGTATCGTATATCGAGGTAATTATATACTCGGTTATCGACTAAGCCTCTTATATTACTAAGCCGAGGACTATATCGGCGAGGTAATCGTAAATAAAAAGCGACTAGTTATAAATAGTAGGGATATTCGTATATTCGGCGATTATAAAGGCCGTTACAGGGTAGCCGGTAACGATTAGGATTTTCGTAACCTTTTTCGTAATAAGGTTAGGGTTATTAAATTTATATTTAAATTAAGCCGGAAAGGGGAAGATAATTTAGCTATCCTTATCCTTTTATTAAAAGGGGCCGGGGTTAACTATAGTAATAAGGTTAAATACTAAATAGAAAGTAAAAGCGAAAGTAGTAAAGTTAAAAAAAAAGGGTATCTTTACCTATAATCTTACTTACTTAACGGGGTATAAATATTACCGTAATAGATCGTATAAAACGAAGGGAGGGTTCGCTATTAATATCGGGGATCGGTTAATTAACGTAGGATTAGTTAAGGGTAGGGGTACGAATGTAAGGATTTTCGCGGTCGGGGATCGAGGATTTTTAAGGTCGAGGATCGGGGATCGAGGCGGAGGTCGCGTAATTCGGCGTAGGGTTTGTTAAATTAATTAAGGCGAAGACGAGAGGCTATTCGTAAATAGTAAGGCTATAGGAATAGGTTAAATAAACTATTACGGCGTAAGGGTAGCGTACTATAGGGGTTAGGTTAGATAACTATTATTCGACGAGGGGTCGGAAGTCTAGGGCGCGAGGGCCGCGAGAGGTAAGCTCTCGAGGCGTGGGCCAACTCCCGACCACGTGACCTGGCGTTACCTGACCTAGGTTACATGACTATATAACTATAGATACTATGACTAAGGAGTAGGCAAAGCCTGTGATAGCCAGGTACAAAGGGAAAGAGCATCGCATCGCACCTACTCGTCCTGGACCTTGACCACAACCTTTTTCGCAAACTTGCCCGCCTCAAACCCACCAAGAGCATCGATGATGGCCTGCCACCCCTGGCCGTCGGCAAGCTGGTAGTCCAGCGCCGTCAACTCGCCTGTCTCCAGGTACGGCTCAAACTTGTCAATCATATCCGCCGTCTGGGCGGTGACCTTCCTCCCCTCCGGCTGTCCGACTCGTCCGAGCAGGCCCAGCTGCACTCGGTGCACCGTGACCGACGGGGGAGCCTCCAGGGGGGACCTTTTTCGCAAGTCAGTATACCTCTAAGCTACGAGAAGAAGAGGACACGCACCAGTCATTGACTGTGGAAAAGTACTTCTTCCCCTCCGCCGTCGACGCCTCCAGCGCCTTCAGGGAGAGTTCCGTCGCCTGCGCGCTGGCGTCCACGACCCGGCTGAACTTGCCACCCGTGAACTTTTGGATGGCAGCGAGTTGCTCGGCCTCGCTGGCGCGGTTGTCAAAGGTGGCGGCGGCGCCCGAGGAGAGAGCGCGCTGGAGCGGGTTGTCATCAGCAGCGGACCTGTCGAACAAGAGCTCACAAGCATACCTCGGCCTTGCCCTTCGAACTCGACGCCAGCACCTTGTATCCCGCGATCCTCGCAATCTGTGAGACATACCGCCCGACCGACCCGCTGCCGCCCATGACGACGATCCATTCATCCTTGTTCTCCGGGGCTGTCCCGGGGGGAGGGAGTGTAACGTCGAGACCGACGAGGACGAGGTGGCCCGCCGTCTTTGCACGCAGGCATCAGTTCGGTTCAACCCAGGCAAGGAAAGGAAACCCCACCAGCACGCCCGCGCCAATGGTGCTCGCCTCCTCCAGCGCGATGCGCTCCGCCTTCTTGAAGATCCAGCGCTCGTCGACGAGAAACGTCTCTTGGAAGGGCGAGTACGCGCTCAGGCCTATGGGCACGCAGCCGTAGACGTAGTCGCCGGCGCGGAGCTTGGTGCAGTCCGGGGAGGTCGAGACAACGATGCCGGCGGCGTCGCTGCCGAGGACGGCAGGGTAGGACTCGATGAGCAGGCCGGTGTGGGACATGAATGGCTCGCTGGGGTTGGTGTGGTGTGAGTCTATGTGCTAGGGTGGCTGGTTGAGGGCTTACACGGGGTTGATGCCGGTGTAGAGGCTCTTGACGAGAGCCTTTTTGGAAGTGAGGGAAGGGACGGGGATGTCTTTTGTGATGAGGTGGGGTGCGTTGGGGGCCGAGATGGTGATGCCGGATTGGGTAGCCATGGTTGCGATTCTTGGTGGGAAGATGGGGTGCCAGAGGTGGGTAAGGTGAGGGGAGTGGAGAGGATGGAGAGTGAGATGACGACGGAAGAGTGACATTCGAACTGCTAATCGTTCCAAGATGAAGATATACTGTGTAGGTTGGCCGACTTATATCACCCCTCCGCTGGCTCCGCTCAGCCCTGCAGACTCCGTCCACTCCGGCCGGCACTGCATCGAGGATTGATCTGTCCTGCAGCATAAAGTACAACCCCAATCATCCTCGTTGGATATCGAGGCGCCGCTGGCCACGCAATCGACGGGTGCCTTGATAGCAGCACTAGACTTCAAGGCTCGGCATGTCTCTTCCCCGTTGCTGACTTGGCGGCTTGGATGGTTGCAATCACTGTACGCAGGGTCTCGGGATAACGGCAGCCGCATCGATCGAGTCAGAGTATGTCGACGGGAGATAGGGAGCAGGCCACTCTCATTGGGGGCTCCAGTCCTGTTCGACGCTCTCGAACTTGCGCTGACTAACATCGGGTGGCACATACAACCTTGCGTGCCGTTCTTTATGCAGGGGGCTTTCAACTGTGTTTGTTTGATTGGCCCCAAGAGTTCTATCAACAGTTGACCTGCGAGGGAGCATATGGGCCACGAAATGGAGGTGTTGACGACACCACTTGCCTGCGCTGCCTTTGCGTTGGGCAATGTTACACAAAGAGAGAACATAACTGATAAGATGTTTGTAGCTTCGGATTTTCAGATTGTCTTTACCGCAGCAAGTGGACAGAAGTCAGGACGAGAGATCTTACACGTCAAATGGCTCCGAGTTCCTCCATCCATCGACCTGTCTTCTCCACCCGAGCACATCGCTTCGTCTTGACAAGCTCTCACACTGATCACGGACACAAATTCAAGTGTCATCACGCGGGGCATCGGGAGCACACTAACACAGGAACAAAACATTGTTTTTCTAATAAAGTCTTTTTTCTTTTTTTCTTCTTTTCTACCACCATTTTCGCCAATAGGGCTTACAACATCGTACCTACTAGGTCGGGTCCGGACTACAGAGGGGAAGGAATATCAGCTGAGACAAAGAGTATCAACCCCTTCATATCCCTCTACTAGTACTGCATACTACTCGAGAGCAAAGTCCCCATTAAAGCGGGGGCTGTACAAGACCTCACCACAGGCAGTGCCGAACGCACATCACTCCTCGCGCGCCATCCTCTCGCGCTCCTCATCGTCCTCCTTCCGCCTCTTCTCATCCACCTTCCGGGTCTCCTCCGCCAGCTCCCGCTTCCGCTTCTCGCTCTTCTCAAACTCCTTCATC
The DNA here is from genome assembly GCA_030685255.1 of Podospora conica. Classification (NCBI taxonomy): domain Eukaryota; kingdom Fungi; phylum Ascomycota; class Sordariomycetes; order Sordariales; family Podosporaceae; genus Podospora; species Podospora conica. The sequence goes on along the minus strand of MU839469.1, from coordinate 83,494 downwards.
ATCGCCGCCTCCTCCTGCTCCTTCGCCTTCCGCAGCAGCCCCTCCCGCTCCCGCTGCTCCGGCGTCAGATCCTCGTCCCGGATGCACAGCACCCGCCGGATCTGCACCGTGCTCAGCCCCCGCAGCCGCTCCGCCACCACCTGCGCGCACTGCCGCGAGAGCAACGCGATGCCCAGGTAGTTGGACGCAATCATCACCTCGAAGAGGCGGGCGTACGGGATGTCGAGCAGCGCGGCCTCGCGCTCCGGGAGCGGGGCGGCGAGGTCGTCGTCCTCGTCCTCGGCGTCGAGGCAGAGGTCGAGGCGGGGGTTGGAGAAGGGGGTGGTGGTGGAGGGGGAGGTGGGGGCCGGGGTGGGGGCCTGGGGAACGTTGGTGTTGAGCCAGGTGGCGACCTTGGCGAGGGCAGCGTCCGAGGTGCGGTCGATCATCAGGGGGATGATGATGTCCTCCGAGCCGGCGGAGGTCAGGTCGGACGTGTCGAAGAGGTCTCCGAGGAGATCCGTGAGGATCGCGGAGCGCTTGGTGGAAGCGAGGGGGATGGTGAAGATTATGCCGGGGGGGCCGTTGGATGGGTTGTTTTGGAAACGGATGGTGGGGGTGGGGGTGGGGGCAGGGGTGTTAGTTTCGGCCATTTTGGTGGCGGGAAAGATGGGTGTGCTTGGGTTGGATGCCAAGTTTGGTTTGTGTGTGTGGATGCTGCTTGTTAGTATGGGGAATGAAGTGGATGAAGCGGACGAACAGATAGACTTGGAGTGTTGAGGTTGACGGTGTTTATATCTGCGAGTTGTTACCAAAGGGAGTAGAGGTGTGCTGGGCCCTTGAATGCCATTGTGAACTCTAACTTGGTAGTCGATGACTTGAAAGCTTGCAGAGACACTTCAATGGCATTGTTGCCCAGTACATACATGCCAGCAACTTTCAGGACATGACAAAGAAGGTCTCGGAACAAAGGGGTCTCGATGACTTTGGCCATCCCACAACCTCTGTGTCAAAATCGGCCGCCGGTGTGGCCCTCTCTTTAGAACCACGGCTGTTCAAGCACGACAAACTTGATGACCAGAAACAGCACCACTGACCTGTCTGGCTGGACAACCCGCAGGGAGTTCAAGGATGTATATGTACTACCAGGGTACCTCTCTCCTTGGTCGACTGAACGGCAAGTGACTCTCTGGGCGGCAACTCATCCTTCTCATATTGACAAACGACCACGAACTCTCATCCACTCCCCAACACACCGTCATCATGCTGCTGAACCTCACTCGACCGTGGTACTCCAGGCCCATGGCCAAGAATCACCCGCACACCGCGCGAGTCCTGCTGCTGGCCAAGGATTATGTGTTGATGGTGGCTATGTTCTTGATCCTCGCCTGCTGGATCTACCCAGTCTTTCACGCGCTGGACGCCATCTACGACTTTGATCCATCCTTCATGGCTCGGTACTCCCTCATGGGCCTCGTCTTCCTCATCATGTGCCACGCGCGTCACTGGATCTTCGTTCACACCAGCGATCCCGTCTCTGTGGATGAAAACGGGGTCCCAATCCGCGTGCGACGCGACGGCATCGACCCCAACCTCATCTTTACGACCGATTACAAATGGCGGCAATTTGTCTGCGCCCACCACAGTAGCTGGGGGGTCTGGACTATTGCCATCTCCATCACCACGGTGTACTCGCTGGTCATCTTCCAGCTGGCGAAGTGGCGGTTGCTGCTTGAGGAGCAGAGCCAGACGCCCATGAACCAGGTCGCGTGGGTGGCCATCGTTGGGACGCTCGTCTTCATGGTGCTGCACCTTGTGCAGGCCAGCTACCACATGTCGAGGGCGGCAGCGGGGGTCATTGGCCAGCTCAAGATTCCGCGCGAGGACTGGACCGACCGCACGCCGTGGTCGGGGCTGTGGCACGCTGGGGCGTACTTGGTATGAGTGGCTGGTGATGAGCCAGGCTGGCTTTCCGGTGTCTGGGCACAGGAAAGGAGAATGGTGTCTGCCATCTCTCTGCGCTGCGGTAAGTAGGTAGGTAGGTAGTGTTGCATCAGGGGCCGAGGACGAGCCGCGAGGTGTGCCAGTATCTCCGAGAGGGACAGGAGGATAGATAGGTACCTGTTTAGCCCGTTAGAAGTAGAGGCAAAAGCCAATTGAAACGAATCTGATAACAAAGTGCGCGCCCTGACCGTGCCGTGACATTGTGCGCTGGGAAATGTGAGTTGTGATGATGCAAATGTAGGAGGTACTCTGCAAAATGTGATATGATACGGACCTGCAGGTGATGGGAAACCGTCGTCCAAAGTGCCCCGTCGTTGCGAGGAAACACGGCGAAAGGGTTGGGTGGGAAAAGATGGGGTTCTGTTTTACCCCTCCCATCCGAACTGCCCTCGCATCCCCAACCCCGCCTTTCATTCCAGGCCCAGGTTCAGAGGGGCGATCTCCCGCCAATGAGGATCCCCGCCAGGGTCGCTGCTCGGGCCTCTTTCGGGTCTGAGAACCCATCACCCCAACCCAGAAGAGGCTCTGGGCTCCTCGCTTGGCGCTGGACCGCAACCACAGCGTCCGTGCCAGGCCCGAGCCAGGCAATTCAGGGCCCGAGCAGCTATCCCCCACTGGAGCCCGCTGCCACGGTGCCACCCACAGGGGCCCCTCAGCTTGGTCAGGAACACCAGGCACAAGCTTTTTTGGGAGAAAATTCCTGCACACCTCGACATCTCCGACCCCCCGACCCCCCGAGCCTCTTCCCCTCAGCTGCGCAACATCGTCTGTCCGGAACAAGGCAGAGTGTCCGAAGACGTCACAATCGATTTACCCAGCAGGAGTCCGAGCGTGTCTCGACTGTCCATCGCGAATGCGAATGGGAACATTGACAAGGAAGACCGTGGTGGTGACACACAACCGGTGACCACTTGCTCGTGGCGACGTCGGCTTCGGCATCAGCGACGACAAAAAAAAGAGGCTCGGAGGAAGGCCTGTCAACCACGTGCGGCTGTCTTGCTTCCTGCTCTGACCTCCCGCCGGTCGACCTCGACCCGACCACGCCCTGACCCTCCCTCCCACATCGGCACCTCCGCTACTCCGCATCCCCTCCACACCGCCGACCCAGAGCCCCAGACCAAGCCGACCTCCCCCGACCTTCCTCCCGCTCCCCCCGCCCGTTCGGCCCACTTTGGATACTACAATGACAACCACTTGGGCCGAAACGCACAACACCGCCGTCGAACCGGCGATGCTTGCGATGGCTACCTTGGGAGCACTCTCGAGGCTATCGCCCCGCCACACCTTCGCGAACCCGACGTATCAAGGCAGCGCCCAAGGGCACTGACCCCGACGAGCCAGTCTGCCATTGCCGCCCGCTTGACGACGACGGTTTGTGGTGCTTGCCTGGTCCGCCACGGCTCGACACGAGGCAATCGCGGCGTCCGTGGCGACGCGCAAACAAAACTCCATCGATTCCGGTGGGAGATGAGAGCTGAAGCAGCTCGGAAACACGCCGACTGATGGAGATGAGATCGCCATCCATGACACAACTGGACCCCAAACGTGGCCTGACCGGCATTGGGCCGAGATTCGAACCCATGCGATCGCCTTTTCCCCCTGGCTGAGCTGGGGGGATCCCAGCCAGCCACCACTCAAGGGTCTCGGAAACAGCCGAGCTTGGCCGATCACGACCCTCTGGTGCCTCGTGGCAGACGCCGGACTTTTGCGTCCGATAATCCGATTTTGCTCGCTCGCTTGATGCGGAGGCGTGCGTTTGGGGAGCCGGCAACCGAAGGGGGACTTGCTCGAGGGCTGGTATTGGCAGCCATGCGCCGCTAGATCATCCGCCCGCAGCAACCCAGGTCATCTTGACCACCGCACTGTGCCCAAAGCGCAAGCCTAGGGGGGTCCTCTGCCTCGCCCTGAATGGGGACCAAGTCCCCGTTTCAGTGTGGATCATGAGATGGCGAGCGTCAACTGTTTACGGTTTGGCTTCGGCCGATTCCCATCGTGTCGAGCTCGCCCGGGTGCTCGGCTTGCTGGCCAGACCCATCTCTCCAAGACCGAGACCAGCAGCTACGCACGCAGTACATATCTCATGCCATCCCCACCCCCGCGCGTCGTGCGAAAGCTCTTGTTTCCTGCTGTCCATCCATGCCCCCTTTCTGAAGACTCGACGCGAGGATAACCCACACCGCCCTCCCCGCAGCACAGGTGTGCTGTGAGCCAAGTTGCCCACCATGCGCCTTCACCTCCCTTCGTGGCTGTCTTGGTACAAGAAGCCCGAGTACAGAGATATCCGCACCTATGCCGACGAGATCAACACTGGCCGCCGGGCCATGAGCCCGGTTGGCCGCACCAACATCTCCATCCCGAGCCGCCTCCGACTGGATCGGATTCTTCAGAACAAGACATGTAATTCCGCCTTTTGACATGTGCCCTGCCTACCCAGCCTCTGACAAGATGTCTAGGTTCACCCATGTCGTTGTATGACTTTTACATGTATCTCAAGTACATTGAGCATTCGTCCGAGAACCTCGAGTTCTACATGTGGTATGCTGTCTGGCCCCTGTGTAGGTGGTGTGGTATTGACTCCCGACAGGTTCAAGAACTATGAAGACGCCTATGCCCGTGGCCTTGCAGGAGTCGGCGAGAAGAATTTGCGGTCAACACAAAGCGCCGAAAGCGTCTCATCGGAGGCCACTCTCAAGAAGAGCGACGCCGCCGATGGGGGCGAGGATGATGGGTCGGAGGACCCCGAAGTTGGTATGTGCCATAACGTGCCTCACTCTTGTCGTCGTCCACGGAAGCTGACTGCCACCCAGCCAAGGAAACCCTCGCCCGAATCTCGCAGCTCATCTCCAGCGACGCCCTTTGCTCCTCAAAATCCAGCTGCGCCCCTGCCCTCGTAAAGGGCACCAGCCTCGAAGACGCCGCCGCCGCCACCGCGAAGCTTCTCCGGCCGCCCGGCCCCATCACCCGCAGCGAACTGGAGACTGTCGTCGATCTGTTCCTTCGTCCCGGCGCCGAAAAGGAACTCAACATCCCCCCCGCCCTCCGCCAGCAGGTCATCGCCGAGCTGCAGACGTCGTCGCACCCCTCTGCCCTCAAGCCCGTCGCGGACCACGTGTACGGCCTCCTCCGCAACTGTTCCCACCGCAACTTTGTGCGCCTTGGTGTCGGCAACGGCACATTCGAGACGCTCTGCGTGGCTACCATGCTCGGCATCGTCTGCACCATCGCCGGCTTCATCGTCGTCCTCTCGCGCGCCTTTGCGCCGTACCGCGGCGCCCACACGCGCTGGGAGGTGTTTGCCGCCTGGCCGCTGTGGTGGCTGGGGCTGAGTCTGATCCTGTCGGGGCTGCGCGGGAGCTGCTTCTTCCTGCTGCTGTTCTCGCAGCGGCAGATGCTGCCGTGGGAGCGGTTTGACGACAACGCGGCGACAACGGGGGCGAGCCAGTGGGCGATTGTGAGGAAGATTTCGCGGCTGATGATCTTTGATCGCAGGCTCAAGGTCAAGGAGAGACATCTGAGGCGGCTGCAGCGGAAGATTGTGCTGCAGAGCATCTTTGGGGGCGCGGTGTTTGCGACGAGCGGGGTGTTGGTGTTTGTGTTTTTGCCGATTTGGAGGGAGACGATTTAATTCATCTGTCATCGGACGGACAAGGGTTTGGTTCTTACGGTCTTTTGTTTTATGCTTTCGGTTGTGATGTTGTCATGATGTGTACGGTACGGTACTGTGGGATTGGTCGGTTCCAAATGATACCAGAGCGGCGATGGGCGAAGGGATACCCGGACTTGGTTGGGCACGGCGTTATGGATGGAGACCCGGACATGGCTATCATGCCAGATCCTGCGATGCAGGCGTACATGTACTATTATTCATTGCGGTCGTGGGTGGCCGTGGTACAAGCAACAATTGGTGGCGGTGGGCTGCCCACGAACTTGAAGACATTTTACGCAACCATTTACCACGTCTCGGTACTTTTGTGCGCGTTTTGTTGGTACCAAACCAGTGGATTGTAAGACTCCTCACTTTGCTTTACAACCTGAGCTTGACCGACTAACAGTAGGAATATCCGATCTTAAAGTCCAAACTTGAAGCCAAGAAACTCCTGGCATTGGACTGAACACGACTTTAGCCTACTAGTACAACCGAGGTCACGTTGGGACAAAAGACGAGACACAACCCACCAAAATAACCCTCTTCCACGGCTATTCTCCCGCGCGATCGCCCCCTCCGCGGTCCCGGATCCGGTGCGTACCTTCGGACAAGGTCCACCAATCGTATTACACGATCGTTCGCCAGAAAGGACCGCCCCGGTTGTCCGGTAGCCGTGGGACCTGCTTTTAGATTGCCCTTGGTCCAAGACGCAAATGAAATGCCACTTTTGAAGCCGAGAGTCTGGGGTATAAGTGAAATGCCCTGGCTCGTTTCTGGGGTGGTTGTGGATGTTCAAGGCAAGTCGAGTTGAGCCTCATTCTTCTTTTCACCTCAACCCTCTCTGTGTCTGCTTTGCCTACCGCCAAGATGAAAACCACCCTTTTCGTCCCCCTCCTGGCCACCCTCGCCCTCTCGGCCCCGACGGCGGACTCCAAGCCCAAATACCTCATCACCTTGTCCGTCCCCCTCCCCTCCCCGTTCCAACCCCCCAAAACTGACCCCCACCAGCGGCGACTCCTACACCCAAACCGGCTTCTCCCCCACCGGCGCCGCCCCCTCCCCCTCCAACCCCCTCGGCAACCCCGCCCTGCCCGGGTGGACCGCCTCGGGCGGCCTCAACTGGGTCGGCTTCCTCGTCTCGCAGCTCAACGCCACGAGCGTGCTGTCGTACAACTTTGCCGACGGCGGGGCGACGACGGACGCGGCGCTGGTGAAGCCGTGGAAGGAGGAGGTGCGGAGCTTCGGGGACCAGGTGAAGCAGTACAAGGAGGTGGAGAAGGGCGGGAGGTGGGCTGGCGGGGAGGTGGTGGTGGGGGTCTGGATGGGGGTTAATGATGTGGGGAATGCGTGGTGGAAGCCCGAGGGGGAGTACGAGGAGCTACTGGAGGGGGTGGGGGAGGGGTTGTTTGGGGAGGGGGGCCTGGGGGCTGTGGTCAAGGGGGGAGGGGTGAAGGGGGTGGTGGTTTTGGGGGTGCCGCGTAGGTTCTTCTTTTTTTTCCCTGTCTGTTTGGTGTCATTTGGGGGGGTGGGGGCTGGGGTGGGGGGAAAAGGGGCTTGTTTTGACAGGGGTCATGCGACCCCTTTTTTCGGTGCCTTTTTCGGCCCCGACAGAGAGGAATGATCAATGGCTGACGCATGGCAGCCATCCACAAAACCCCCTCGGTCCTGACGCAGACGCCCGACGTGCAGACTGCAGAGGCTGCGGCAATTGCCAAGTACAATGCTGCGCTGGTGGCGAGGTTGGAGGCGTTTAGGGCCGCGCACCCCGCGGTCGAGGCCGTCTACGTCGACACGGCGCCGGCGTTCAATGAGGCACTGGGGAACCCCAAAAAGTATGGCTCGCCGGATGCGACGTGCTACAATGGGGACGGGGTGTCGTGCCTGTGGTTCAACGACTACCACCCCGGCGTGGCCATCAACCGCCTGGTTGCCGAGTCGGTTGCGTCAGCGTGGAAGGGGAAGGGGTGGTTCAGATGAGTGGGGGGGGGCTGCAGTCGTCGGGGCAGAGCCAAATCATGTGAAAGGCGAGATGACGGAGGTCAGATGCAGTCACGGTGGTCAGTGTCCGAGTCGGGTTTAAATATGTACCTCCATCCAGCTCCATGTCCTCGCACATTTGTTCCACTGCATCCAACTTGAAGTCACGACGCAGCTTGAATCGCTTCGAGTGGCCACCAACACAACACATACCGACCAACAGCCCCGTCACACCGTCCGTCCTACTACACTCCAACTCTGTGTCTGTAGCGCGAGACCTACTGCTACGGAAATTCGACCGGAGTCTCCAATTACGACTTTAACGACTGTCCAGTTCCATCTCCAAGGCCCTCATCAAACGGTGTGTGCAACATTGACTCCATGGCCTTGACCGCTGTCTCGAATGTCTTGCGCTAATAAACAACCCAGTATTGGATTGTATGCCAGATCGAAACCATGACCGGCTTCAACCCAGAAACTATGGGCGTACTTCCCTGGGTTGTGTGCGTTGTGGCCATATCGTTATGGGCTTTTGGATCTCTGGCTTTATTCAGCTCCCTCATATTCGGTTCAAAAGGAAAGGAGGGTAGTCCCGCCGAGCCCCCCACCAAGATTTTCGGACCTCGCACGGACAAGGACTTGGGACTCTCTGTTTTGAATACGGTTCTTCTGTTCATTTTAGCCATCCTGTGGCCCGTCGCCATTGTTTGTGCCCTCATCGGCTACACTACCGACAGATACCTTTGCACCCCAGGCCACACCTGCTGCGGAATGTCATGCGCGAAGACAAGTCCGACTCCGCAAGAACAACCGGCGACCACTGCAAGGATGACCAGCGACACCGACTTGGAAGCCGGAGGCGCCGCCGTTATTTCTGTCCCTCCATCGACATACCTGGGCATCCCGATGACGCACACTGCAAAGACGGTGCCTGACACAGCTGAACTTCCTCCTCCATACCAGAAGTAGGGAGGGGAATGGGAGGCGGGCAAGAAAGGGGGATGGTGATTCAGTTTCTTGGAGTGGCCTAGTTGCCAAGGGGATGGCGATATTGGAAACAGGGAAGGCAGGAGGATGGGGGTCTTGCTATTGACGGCTCGCCGGCGACAATGTTTTGAAGCGATGATGTTTTGGTGGGATGCGCGTCGTCCGGCACGAAAATTATGCAGGGTTCCAAGTTTCTTTATCCAAGCTACAACATCATTCTCTTCTTCTTTGGAGTCCCTTTCCTCGGCCTTTTAACTTTGTTAATGGCTGGCCCGTATAATGGCCTTGTTAAAGGCAAGCCTTTGGCTGTTGTCTACAGTGTCCATGCTAACAAAGAACCTAGGGCTGGAGGTATCGACCAACTTACTCGCAGCACCACAAGGAACCAGAGCCGGGGTATAAATACAGCTCAGGTCGCTGGCTGCAAAGACACGATGCACACCATCCCCATCATCCACACGTTTACTGCGACAGCTAGCCTGCCAGTGACCAACAACCTCTTGGCAACGAAGACCTACCGAACCGGACTCCCAAACTATCGACATCAGCTGTCCGCTCTCTCGAGAACAGCTAAGATGTACCCAAAGCGATTCATGGGGCGCAAAAGGGCATTTGTCTTTCCGTGGCCGTTGTATTGGTTCACCATAGTATACATGTACGTTGCCCTCGCTCTGTACATGTTCTTCCAGGACCCGGAAGCCACGGGCGAAGTGAGATCTTACGTCCTCTGGGGCGCGGTCGTCATGTACGCTGCTGTGGCTCTGGGGGGTTTCGTATTTCATCTCCATGCCGCTATGATCCTCATAATCCTCCCCAACGTGTCTCCCCACCTGGACGGTGCATGGATACTCCTGGCCATTGTAGCTGAGATCATTGTATCCTTCCTTGATGCCATGTTATGGCCCCTTATCGGTCTCGGCCTCTTTGTATATATCGTCGTCGTCCCGTATTTCGAACAATACCTTTTCACTCCGGGCTATTACTGCTGCGGTGTCAGCTTCGCAAAGCCGGCTGCAAAGACCAGCGATGGGTATGCCCAGTTGGTTGACCTGGAGGCAGGACTCAAGACTCCGGGGCCGCAATCCGCACCTCGGGGCGATTGACGGGTGTTGAAGGCCATGCTTTGAAAATGGCATGCCTCAATTGAAAATATGGACGGAACTGGACCGTACGAGTCCCAGTTTCAGATGTGTCCTCTATCGATAGGGCCATCCATGCCTGGGCCCTCCTGCGTCTGCAATGCCCCCCGCTGATGGCCGAGGAAGCGACGAGTGACTACGTCACGCCAACGGCGATGTTGGAGGCTAGACTCGGAGTCGGAGTTAAATAGGACCAACGCCCCGTCATGGATGGGCCTCTGAAAGCCGAAGAAAACAATCATCATTTCATTTTACCACCTTTCCAGCCACTGCACTGTTCCCGCCCTCTCGCTCGACAAATCACACCCGTGACGTCCACGTTCAACTTCAAGTCTTCATCCAAGCCATCCTCCCTTCAAATGCAAGTCAACAATCAACAAGTCAAGACCATGGAGCTGCCAGTGGGTTGGACCATTCTCTTGCTTCTCGGGGTGAGCATTTACACTATTGTCGCAATCTACATGTTCATTGGAGCAGTCACGGAAATCCGCGTCCGAGAATTCACATGCTACATTCTTTTCGGCGTCGCATCCCTCACATGGCCCCTTACGCTTATCCTCGCGCTCCTCGGCTTTCTTGTTGAGCAATTCCTGCTCACCCCCGGCTACACCTGCTGCGGGCTTTCCTTTGGGACGACAGCAGCGACTCCAGAGGAAGAACAGATCGACTTGGAGGCGGGGCCCAGCAACCCTTCTGCCATGGATGAAGACATAGATGAAGAAACAGATCAAGATATGGACGAAGACACGGATCAAGACTGGACGGATGAAGAAACGGATGGAAACAACAGCAACGCCCCCCTTCTTTCAGTTCCTCCGAACGTAGGCACCGAGGCCGTGAAGCCGAGCGCGCGGGTGGAGGTGGGGAATGGGTCGACATCCGTGCCGGATGGTCCTCCTCCTCCCTACGCGTAGCAAAGCCAGGGCACGGAAGGGGAAACACGAGAAGTTGGGTGGGACTCGACACGGAAACGGAAGGGGGTGAGGGGGGAGACTCGACGCGGGGTGGAAAACCGGAGAGCACTGCAGCGATGGTGTGTTTCTTACATGTATCTCGGACATGAAACCTTCAAGTCAGCCTTGCCAAGCAAATGAGACCTCGCAAGGTGAAGGAGCTGATAAGCCCCAAATGGCAAGATAAGACGTCTCCCATTCTGGTGCCCGGCTTGACCTTCAGGGCCTGGTCGGAAATCCAACAGGCCCCATCACACAAACGGTGTGAGACTGGCCGGTGTCGCGGGCGTTTCGCTAGCAAACAAACCTGGGATGGAGGGTACTGCAGCACGAGAGTGTCGATGGCCGAGGTGAGCTGCAAGTATGTGCCGACTACGTCACGCCAAAGGCGATGTGGGGGGTAGAGTCGGGGGTAAATTGCAGCATCCCCCCCATCCCCCCTGCCATCCACCCTTCATCCACAGCGCCACTTTTCACAACAAATTCAAATCGTCACACACGTTTCACCTCAAGTCGTCCAAGTCATCGGTAACATTGACAACCACACCCCCCCCCTCCCGGGAAGCGAAAACAATGGTCAACTTAAAGATCGCCGCCCTGGCCGTCGGGGTCATTTATGTTCTGGGTGCGGGTTTCCTTTGTGCCTGTGTCATTATGGGGGCGCTTAATGACAGACACCCTGACGGTAGGAGAGTCTCATACGAATGGGGTTTATACGCTGCCATGGGTGTCTTCTGCCTCACATGGCACCTCTGGAGTCCCCGAGTCCTCTTCAACCTTTGGCTGAAAGACGAGTTTCTCTTCACCTTAAACCGTGTCTCTCAGATGACGAAGAGGATGACGAAAAGCAACGACAGCCCGACCTGCAGGCGGGGCTCCAGGCTCCATCTTCCAGTGCTCAACCTACGATGATAGACCCCGCGGGGACTTACTCGGCGCCTCCGACGACACACGCCGAGGCCATGGAGTGGTCGCCTTTTTTGGGGAAGTCTACGTCTGCGGCGACTTGACCTCCCCCCAGACTTTCCTTGCCTAGCAGCATCAGCTCGACTTGGAGACATATCGGGTTCAGGGAGGATGGGCTTGGGACGCAGAAGGGAGAAACAAGGTGGTTTGTTTGTTAGCGCGATACCACTCGCCCAGAAAACTCATAGTCCAGCAGCTCTCTACCTTCAAACCGAATTAGTGCAAAGAGATGCCTCTGGTTCTGACCTCGTGGCCTTCACCAACCGTTGTGTGGCCTTGGCCGGTGTCTCGAACGTCTCGCGCTAATTTGACAAACAAGCACGGTTGAGGGGCACTGCAGAGCCAGAATTCCGCTGGTCGAGGTAAGCTGTCAAGTGGCTACGTTACGGCAAATGCGATGTTGGAAGCCACCTCCATGTACTCCGTAATATCGGGTTAAATCGGGCCACGCCTGCCATTCAGCTTCCCTTCTTCTCTCCTTCAGTCACGACCCGCTTTCCACATTTCAACTTCAAGTCCTCATTCAACTCCTCCCGTCACACCACCCTCCCTCCCCCGACCAAAAACCTGTCAAAACCATGTTCGACGAGGAAGAGATAGGTGCCTTCGCAGCCGGGGCGTTATTCTATGGTCCAATTGCCCCACTCCGAGTCTTTATTTATTAAAATTGCCATCCAGGAGTATAAAACCCACACCAAGCCTTTGGAGCGTGCACTCAGAGTCTACTGGTACATGTCCTTGGGCTTCTTGCCCCTCGTATTAATTCTGAAGTACGGTATCAACACGGTCCAGTTGATCAGTGAAGGACAGTGGACCAGGGTGCTGAGCAGGACATATATCTGATCAGATCCCCATCGCCATAGACACACTCAATCAAGCATCTGAACCACGGTATATTTCACCACGCATGGCCCCTCGTGGCCATTCTCAATCTCGTCAACAGCCTTCGCTGGATCCCCTTCGCCCCCGGCTACACCTGCTACGGGCGCCGAACCCCGTGGAAAAGTACCTCGACAACAACAACAGTCCGTCTGGAAAGTGGGGGTGGGAGACTGGGAGGCAGCGCAGCAATGTATGGGTTGTTGGAGCGAGAGGGAGTACCGGCGTGTATTGAATGAAGGCCCCGAGATTGCAGATCAATGGAACTGCGGACTTTTATTCACTATGCCATGCCATGAAGACGCAGACAGTAGGGGTGTCGGCTGCTGCCTCGCATGCCCGTCACTTGCTGGTTGCGCAACTGCCGTGAGGTGGCAGCCAGATTACAAAAATTGATCGCAAGCAAGCTTCGCTACGGGACAGAATTTCCTGGCTCCTTACCAACGTCCAATCTATCGGCTTTTGCATGTGATTCCAGTCGGGGCAGTCTTAAGGCTCCGCGCCACCGGGAAAGCTCTCGGGTCCCGTTGTGTTCCTTCCCGTTTGCCACCTCCCCACTGACGGCGAAGACGTGCAAACGCATTCCTCTGCCCCCCGATCTCGCCAAGTGAGACTTGCCCCAACGCGGCCCAGTCCACGCGTCTTGATTTTGCCGGGAGCTACTATCTCGACAACGCTCCTGAGGCGAGGTCTACTACACAACTCATCAAGAACCATGGCGGATATCGTATCCGCCGCCGCCTCCGCCACGGCCACCGCTACTCCTCCGCAATCTCTGGAGGATCTGTTCAACAAAGCCGAAGCCGGGTTTCCAGCTCGATTCCGTGAGCATGGCTGGTACATAACCGTGGTAGGAATCACCTTGGCCCCACCTTGCATTGCCCTGGCGGTGACTGACGCGATTGATTCCCATGCAAAAGCTCGCCTCCCTCGTTGGCAGCGGCCAGCAGCAGCTCGCTGGTCGATTGTACGAGCATCTCGTTGCCCAGCCTCAGTACCAAACCTCTGCTTCCCGTCAAGCTCTCGTCCGCCGCATGAGAGAGGCATTGGTCAAGTGCATCATCATCAACGGGATTCCCGTAGTCATTGAAGCGATCACTTCGATTTCAGATATCGAAAAGCCTGAGGATCGTGACTACTCTTGCTCGAGGTGAGCAAGGATTGTGCATCCCATGAGCGACGACGAATCGAGGCGCTAACTCTCGTCTTTAGACAGGATTGGCAAATTGGCCCTGAAACCTCGGAGCGCGCAGCCAAGGTCTTGAAGGTTCTCTACAAGAGCGAGAAGGGCGGTCATGTGAAGACGTTGCAGTCTCACCTCGACATCCGTGAGTCCTGGCACTGATTGAACACACTCCGTCCGGCCACTCTCTGACGAACAGCAGCATGGATCTCGGTCAATGTATCCTACGGCCTCTTCCTGTCCGACCACCGAATCCTGAGCATGCAAGAGACGGAACTGGTTGTCCTGCCCGCCATCATGACCCAGAACCTGCGAGGTCCAACGTATTGGCATCTGAGGGCTTGTTTGAGAGTGGGCATGGAGCCCGACGAGGTGGAAGCCATCCACAGGGTCATCGATGCTGTCGCTGCGTATGGTGGCAAGACCCTTGACGTCCAGCGGGTTCGGGACGTGACAGATGCCTGATCAATCGGGTGGGCAGTTGAAGGGTATATCTTCTTGGCGTGTCTCGTCTTGATTTGTCGTTCGTTTTGGCGATTCTACCTTGGAAAACCAGCGTGCTGTTCGGGAGTGAGGGAATGCACGCCCACTGACATTGTGAGCTGTCACCGTTGCCAATTCCAGGGTTTCCGCTCTTACCAGCCATCAGACGCGACCAGGCTGCATTCACCTCGGGACTGGGTATAAACAGTCCACACGATCTACCTATACATCCGGATACCTGTCCCCTGTAAATATCCAAGCTGTCACCCCATGATCCATCTGCCCATCACCTTCTCAACTCCACAAGCCCGTATTCCCTGCTCTGAAATCCCCACCCCCCCCACGTGTCCCCTCCTCTGTGTTCGCCCCCTATGCCCGGTATGAAGGAGGAGGCATGGTCGACTGCCCGCCCTTGGCGACAGGCGTCAGCCGGATATCCGGGTGTGCCGGCGGAGGAGCAGAAATGACGCCGTTGCGTCCCGCCTCCAAGTCGTTGACCCCGGTGGCTGCCCTCGTCTTTTTCGCAAGGTTGATCCCGCAGCAGGTGTAGCCAGCCGTCAAGAGGTATTTCTGGACGACTATGACGACGAAGGTGAGCGGCCAAAGGAGGCAAGCGAGGAAGATGATGGTGGGTTGAGCGACCCAAACCCAAAGAGCTTCGCGGCCGAGAGCTTTGTCGTTTTCCTGGTATTTCTTGCGCAAAGACTTGAACTCGGAAGTGTAGGCGCATACCCACATGATACCGACTATGTAGAGCATGCCACCAAGTAGGCTGAAAACAAGCGTCAAACCGAACTGAGTATCCGGATCCATATTTGCGAATCTCTGGGTACCTAGGTAGGTACTTAGGTAGGTAGGTAGCTAGCAAGGGTTTTGTGAGTTAGAATTGTATGCAAGGGGGCTGGCTGTGCAGTGAGTCGAGGTTGTTGGTGAAGACGAGGATTGACAAATGTCCTCGAAAGATGCCCATCGAGAGGGCAAAGTCCGGGGAAGCGGATATTTAACCCCAACTTTGAACCACCTCAAATGCGCTCAATGCTTCCATATGACTCGACTACATACCTACCCATGTGGGTATCGACATGTAGGTGCATATTTAGCTCTACGCCATGCTGCCGGTGCATTCATGATTGCATCTCCGGTATTTATTAGTGCGAAAGATTTGAAAACAGCCCATCTGCCTGATGCCGGAGGCACTGAAGGTAAAAAAAACGAGAGCTTCCATGCCCCACATTTCCACCATGCGATGAAGGCCCCGAGCTCCGGGGAGAAGGGGAGGGAAGCTTACGTTTGGTCCAACTGCCAAGGAGCGAGACCCTTTGCTTGAGGACAACACAGAGATGCCATAATATGGGTTGTATTCCTGCAGGCAAAATAGCTACGGACACACAGAGAGTCCAAGACACATGCCGCTTCAAATATCGAAGATGCACATTTCCTCCCCCCTTTACTTCCTCCCTTCAACATCACAGCCTTGGTGCCTTGTTTAGTGTCCCGACAGGCCCATCCCTCTTCCATGTCTGTCCGGCGCCTACCCCTACCGTGCCTGGTACGGAGGAGGATCTCCAGCCGACACGGTCGATTGCCCGTCTGTGCCGAAAGGCTTCAGTCCGATATCCTCCTGTACTATCAATGGAGAAGAGAAAGCGGTCCCGCTGCCCGGCGTTGTCGTACTGTTGCCTCCGGCCTCCAAGTCGTCGTCGGTCGACGGCGTCATTTTCGCAAAGCTGATCCCGCAGAACGTGAGGCCGGGCGTGAAGAGATATTCGGCGAAGAAGCAGCCCACAAGGACGAGCGGCCACACGAGTCCCGCGATGAGACTGATGGCCGGGACTAGCACCCAAGTCCAAAACCCATCATTGGCGAGGCTCTTGAACTTTTCGTCGTCTCTGAGGAATGCCAGGGTTGTTGCGCAAAAAAACAAGATGCCCACAATGTAGGCGATTCGACAAATTACTCCAAAAATCGCCCCGACGACGACGATGGCGGATGTCATATTTCCGACTCGTTGTGATAGAGACCTAGGTAGTGGTGATGTTGTTGGTGGAAGGGTTTGCTGAGGACTCTTTGTTGATCGGATGGCTCGTTGGTGGTGTTGTGGATGAAGACGGAAGAGGACAGGGCACGCCCGGGGAGAGGAATTGGCTCGTACTTAACCCCGGCTTTGAACTGCCTCGAATGCGCTCGTGAGTTCCACATGGCATGTTCATCAGACACATGATGCACTTGATGCCTGCTGCGTACCTATGTACATGTACATTGATCGTTGCATATCCGGCTGTGAGGGGCGATATCGGAGACGGCGCACCCACCTGTTGATGGAAGTCCCAAGATCAGACCCGAAGGCCTGTATGTGCGTCAACTCGGTTTTGTCTGCGGGAAAAGAGCCGAGCCAGGGCTGGGGGGCGAAGATATAGTGCGCGATGTGCTGCGGGAGGTGGTCATGTGGAAGCGTGTCGTCATGGCTGGGGTTTTCTGTAGCGCTTGCCTCCGATCCAGCACGTAACTGGCTCATTCTGGGTGCATGACCTGGACGTGGACTAGAGGTCGGTCCATACATGGAGGAGCGCCCATCGGCCTTCTCGAGTCCCCTCCCCAAACGCATGTGCTCATCAGAGACCCATTCGTTTGAAGGGAACGGGAGCTAGAACTACCGGGCCCACGGTTTGTGACAGACACAACACACTTCAAATCGTCAAGGTTCTTGGGAGAAGGCACCGACTTGATTTTGCAGAGCATACGCAATGCATGACCTTGTATCCAATTTGGCCGGCCTGCCCTCACCTGACCCCCGATGCTGCCTCAAGTAGAGTGTCCCTTAACCAACTCCCACCCTGTACGCCTTGCGCCAAACATATTCTGGCATTCAGAACCAGGGGAGGTTCTGCTTGCGTGCAACCATGGTATCTTCCCTTCCCAAAAAGAAAAAGAAAAGTAAACAGAATGCCCCGCTTAGCCCCTGAAGCAAAGTGGCCACCGTCTTGGAACGCCCTCTGTATATACACTCCTTCTACGTTGACTGTCATTTCCGTAGAAATCTCTGCTCATGGTGTGTAGGGAAGGACATCATCCATGTTGTCGGGCCGCTTCGTGTAATCGCTGGGGAGCTTGTCGGTTATTGGCAACTGTGATGAGTGTTAGGGCATGCTCTCGTGACATTCCAGGAAGCCTGAGCTTATACATACCTGCCGTTCCTCTGCCCAAGCACGCACAGCATCGTAGTTCTTGCACGTGTGCTGGGAGTTGAAGTCGGGAAAGGCGCGTGGGTGTTCCTTGTCGTACCAGACCTGGCCGAGCACCCGCGTGTCGACGTTGCACATGAGCACCTGGCGGATGGTGTCGATGCAGTGGGCTGGGAGGCGTACGTCAGTAAAAGTCAACAGTACGGGCAGAGCGAAGGGGGTTCAACGTACAGACGTGCAATTGCAGTATCCTTTCCCCATTCTTGAACGAGTGAGTGCCCAGGTCCTTGTAGTACTGATAATTGAAGTAGGCGGCCTGTCGGACGAGGTTCTGTCATGGTGTTAGTTAGCTGGATGCCAGTGGGCGGTGTATAGCTGGGGGTATTTACCAAGCAGTGCAAGTGGTGCATGCCCTCGACGTTGACAAGGAAGCCGCCACCGTACTTCTCGTCGCGTTGTACGTGCGCCGGGGTAAGGCCGTTCTTGAGTCCTTCGTCGTAAGAAATAACGGTCGAGCGGTCTGGTACGCCAAATATTAGCACAGGGTGGACAAACATGGGAGTGGCACGCACAGTCAATACCAAGCTCTTCCCAGGCAGCATCAACAGCAGGAGATGGGGGCTGGCGATAGATGTTGAGCTCGAGGAGCGACCCGTTGAAGAGCTGCGGGGCGTATTCGATCTTGACATCCTTCAGGACGGTAGCTACAATGCCAAAAGTATCAGCCATCACGTATCCAGGACTCGGGGACAGGGCACGCACAGTATTCCGACGTATGGTATGAGCAAGCCTTGTTCAGGTCCATGTTGGCCTCTCCCAGCATCGCGCCCATAATGGCGCTCAGCAGGTTGCTGACCAGAACCAGCAACGTAATGGGCACCCATGTGTATCGACGCGAGGGCCGCCTTTGCCTCTCCCACCCAAGAAGCCCCTGCTCGGAGGTGCATTCGCTATCCGTCGGCGACTGGGCCTCGGAATCGCGTCGACGGTCATCATGCTGAAGCGGCATGTACTTGGACCTCTCCGGCCAAGTCTTTTCCGAGGGGGCCTGCATCGAAGCGGCAGATTTGGCGAGGAAAGGAAGCATGATGTCGGTGGTGAGAAGAGGGACGCTTCGGGAAGCGGGAAGCCTCAGTCAAGTAGGGCTGGCTCGCCGGGGAGATCGTCGCGGAAGCTGGTAGCGACGGGTAAATCTGGGTAGAGGTGCATCCAAGATAATGGCGCCGGCTCGGGGTCGCATTTTGACGGACGGGCGACGGGCGTTTTATTCGGGCCTTGCCCACTGGCAGCCGTATCAAGAATGACGGGACGTCGTCAGGCGTGGAGGTGTGAGACAAAGCACCGGATCCCATACTCATGCCGCATTCCTGCGGTTGGGTTGGATGGGGCGTCGTTGGCGATGTCGACCATGTTCCCGGTTGCGGATTGGCTGTTTCTAGATCTGCCGTTTGATCTGCCTTTGGCTTCTTTGGCTCTTTCTGCCCTTTTTCTCTCAGAGGCAATGCAAGCATCCTCTTCTTGGGTTAGCCTGCTGACGGCGAAACAAGTCGTGGGTGCATCCCAGAGGCGCGGTGCTGCGTGGCGTGCATTCCAAAGACGTTGTGGGGAGAGCGCGGATTGGCCTGGCGATGCGATGCCGCGTCTCTGGGGTTCCCGTCGGTTCACGACTTGACGTCGACGGTCGTCGAACAAAAGGAACAACTGGTATCGCAAACCGGTTGTCCAGCCATGACGGGAACCCCTGGACGGCCCTCCCGCTCTTCTTTGACGGGAAAACTTAAGCTTTTGTAAAAAGCCAGTTTTTCCTCCCGATGTTGAGTCTCCGCGACCAAGATCCCGTCCCAGCTCTTTCAAAAGCCAAGAGATGCGTGGGTTGGGCTGCTGCATGGGCGATGGTGTGATGCGAGGCCAAATGGTTGGCAGAAACGAGTCGTCGTAGACCCGAAAGACCAACTGCAGCCATTTACGACGTCTGCCTTGGGGTTCGAGGGGATCTCGGGGGTGTCAGCGCTGACTTGGGCCAACAACCTCGCGCCATCAAAGGCATGTCAGACTTTTTGTTCACGCGCAGCTTCCGTCGTTGGCGATGTGCGATGTGCGTCGGTGGAGAAGGCTATGCATCGTCGAGGGCTGTCGCGTCGTCGTCGTCGACATGTCGATGGCGGGGAGGAGTTGGTTTGGACAAAGGCTATTGAGGTCCGAGGATGCAGATGGACCCGCAGACAGAAAATGCCAAGGCTCTGTTTGAGGGCATGCGGATTCCCGTGCACGGAGCACTTAGTGCCCTGACCCTCGGCCTATTCAGCTATCGTGCTATCTTATCAGGGGAACTTAGCGCCACCGCTTCCCAGTTCTTCACCTTCTCCTCCCCTTTCACCATCTCCTCCCCATCATTGTTGTCGAGTCCCGTCTGGGGCCTGAAGAACCATATCCCGCTCCCATCACTTCACACACGAGCTCATCGACAGCCGCTCGGTCACCCGGTCTCGCCACCACCACAGCCACCACCGTCATCCTGATACCTCTTCTCGTGACCAAGAACGTGACAATGGACAGTGGGGTTGCAAAATGATCTATACGGCAACGATCTGAAAGGATCGATAAAGATATACCCAGATTCTCAGAAACCTTGCTACACTGTAGCCTGGCGGTGTTGGCCGGCATGGATGCTCACCCACCCCGGCCCCAACAACGTGCCAGCACGCCCCGGACTTGCCCAAGGCACCCTCACCACAAAAGCGAAACCACAAGCACCCAAAAGCCGCCATGGAAGCCCATCACTCTCTTTGAACCATAGGTATCTTCCCATCCTTACAAACCCAGCCTATTGCACCTCGATCCGCCTCCCCTGTCCCGTGCCCGCCTTGGGCACCGTGACCTTCAAAATGCCATTCTCCAAGCTCGCCGAAATGTCAAACTCCTGCAACGGCCCGGGAAACGCAAACTCCCTCTCAAAGTCCCCGACAAACCTCTCCCTCATCAAGAACCGAATCGGCTCGCCCCCCTCCTCCTTCTTCCCCTCCCCGCCTCCTCCGTCCTCCTTCTTCCCCCCATCATCCTTCTTCCCCCCATCCTCCTCCTTCTTCCCCTCCTCTCCCTCCTCCTTCCCCCCACCCCCCTTCTTCCCCTTCTTCTTCCCTTGCCCACCACCAGCCCGCCCCGCAACGGGCGCATCGTACCCCCGATCCACATGTCCCCAGATCAGAAGCGTGTTCTGCCCCGTCAGCTCGACGTGCACGTCCTTGCGGTCCGTCCCCGGCATCTCGCCGTAGAGCTCGTAGGCCTCGCGCGTCTCGCGGATGTCGAAGCGCGGGCGGGGCCCGCGGCGGTGGCGCCCGTGGCCGCGGGGTCCTTTGGAGTCGGCTCTCTCGTCCTCTTGGACCTCGCGCGAGTACGAGTTGAAGTCGTCCAGGAGACGAAAGAGGGTAGTAAAGTTGGGGTCGGTGGTGTAGAGGTCATTTGGAAGGGTGAAGACCATTTCGGCGGTTGGATGGGGGTGGGCTGGGTGGCGTGTTGGGTTGGTAGGAGTTTGGGGCGCTGCTGGGTGGGAGGTAGGTTGCCATGTCGCTGGTCTTGTAGGAGATGGACTGCGCCATTTGCCCTCTCTCTCGACGTCACAAGTCGTTCAGCATCGCGCAAGGTACAGGCTCGTGTGGTCACCGTGGGTCGACGATTCGTCTGAGCGATCGCGCTGTGATGCCGAGTTGACCTCATCAGCGTCGACTCGCTGGTTGCTCAGGTGGCCACGTCGCACCGGGAAAAGGGGCAAGAAAACAAACAACACGCAGTTGATCCCCTGGCCGGCTACCTTCACAAATGCGAACGGCTGCCTCCCATTTTTTCGTCGCTCGCATCGCGACGCTCGCGGCGCCGTGGTGAGACCGTCGCGCTGTTTTCATGAGATCCAATTGTCGTGATGTCGTAATGACGGAGAACAAAGGGACACGCGACCACCTGTCTCACAAGCTGTCAAGCGTCGGGCCGAGCTGTCACCGAATCTGACAAAAGCCTTGTATACTTCCGACAACCACCAAATCCGAGCGCGCCGGATCGTAGGAATGACAGCCGGAAACATGGTACCGTCGAGCCCAACAAGCCATCGACGATGGCCCCAGATCTGA
This sequence comes from Podospora conica, assembly GCA_030685255.1. Lineage (NCBI taxonomy): Eukaryota > Fungi > Ascomycota > Sordariomycetes > Sordariales > Podosporaceae > Podospora > Podospora conica. The sequence continues at coordinate 61,995 of MU839469.1, read as the reverse complement.
CTCCATCCGCGACGGCGATGATTGACCTCGAAAAACGGATCCGGAATCCGAAAGTGACGTCTCGTTCAGAAGACGAAGCCCATGTCCAACCAGCCATCTCGTAGATAAATGGCTGTCTCAGACCAGCTCCCCAAATGATCAAGCCCGCCACCAGCACCATCACACCACCAAATTCGTTCTACACGCCCAACAACAAACCTACCACCATGAAGCCCTGCACACTCCTCCCCTTCCTCTCCCTGGCCCTTACGGCCCCAACCACCATCCCGGCGACCACCCTCTCCACCCGTGGTTCCGGCTCCGGCTCAGGCGGGGCCGCAAGCGCCGTCTGGCACGCCAACGACATCATTAAGCGCGACACCGACGCCTCGGCGGCGACCTACGCCTCCTACGGCTCGTACGAGAACGCCGGGGCGACGGTCAACGGCGACGGGAGCCTCACGTGGCCGCCGTATGCAACATACGGGGACGTTGTTGCCGAGGAGCACGAGGGGGAGGAGACCAAGCTGCCTACGTACGCGAGCTACGGGGAGTACGAAGACGCTGGCAAGGACGAGGCGTCGTATGCGAGCTATGGATCGTATGAGGGGGTGGGGGAGCTGGAGGATGGGACGTTTTATACGGCGTATGTGGAGGGGGTGGAGGGAGTGAAGGAGGGAACCTTTTATACGGCGTATTGAGCGGCGGATGGGCTGGGGCCTGTTGCGTTCTTGTGGTGTGTATTTTTCTTCCAAGCTGTAATGTCTCGGCGGAACAGAGTGGAATGCATGGAATTGCTTGGTAGAACCGCGAATGCCACCCACCAGTCGCCCGTTTCACCCCTCCGCAACCTTGACCACCAGAAATAACCCGTTGGCCGGCTTGATGGTAATGACACCCCCAGGGACGACGTCTTCCTCCTTCATGCCCAGCTCCCACTCAAACCGCCTCGCAAACGCCGCCAGCAGGCATCGAAGCTCCGCCTTGGCGAACCCCTGCCCGATGCAGCTCCGCGGTCCGTGCAAGAACGTCATGTTGGCGTAGTTGCTCGCCGCGCCGCCTGTGTTGTTCGGTCGCCCGTCGTCGGCGTTGATCCACCGCTCGGGCACGAAGCTGGTAGCATCGGGGCCCCAGTTCTCCGTGTACCTGTTGACCAGCCAGGGCGAGATGGTGAGCTCAGTGCCCTTGGCGATGGCGTGGCCGCAAATGGTGGTGTCGCGCACGGCGACGCGGACCGTGAGGGGGACTGTCGGGTAGAGCCGGAGCGTCTCGTTCAGCACGCCGTTGAGGTAGGGGAGGGATGTGAGGAGCGATGCGAGGTCCGTGTCGGGAGGGAGGGCCGGGAACGAGGGGAGCGCGTCGCGGAGTTCGGACTGGAGCTTGGCGCGGACGGTCGGGTGTGTGGCGAGGAGGTACGTCGCCCAGATGAAGACGGAAGAGCTGGTCTCGTGGCCCGCGGCGAGGAAGGTCAGCAGCTGGTCGACAAGTTCTTCATGCGAGAAGTTGTCGCTCTTGATGAGCAGCGAGAGGATGTCGAGGTGGCCGTCCATCGGAGTTTTGGCGATGGCTGCCCGCTTGTCGCTCACGATCTGGCCGCAGATGCTGCGGATGTTGGCCGTCGTCTGCTCGAATGTTCGCGCCGTCTTCCACGGCAGCAGCTTGACAAAGTCGCGGCCAAGCATGATTGACAGGAGAAAGTAGAGAAACTTTCCCTTGCCTGGTTTGAGCAGCTTATCGTAGTTCCGGATCAAGGGGTCGTCGAAGTTGGCGAGGACTCGAAAGTCCTGGCCAAAGGCGGCAAGACCAATGATGTCAATGGTGACCTTGCTGGCCCACCAGTTCATGTCTATGGCCTTGTTGGTGTCGTCGCCCTCGACGGCGCCCCTGAGCGTGTTGGTGAAAGCGACGGCCTTGTTCCACATCATGGGGTAGAGCTCCTTGATCTCGCTGAACTTGAAGGCGGGCTGGGCATTCTTGCGGAGGAATTTGTGCTCCTCGCCCTCGACCACGACCAAGCCGTTCCCCAGCACCGGGCGCAAGAAGTCGCGGACCGAGTCGAACTTGGCAAAGTCGTAGGGGTGGTGTACCAGGACGTCGGCGAGAGCCGAAGGCTTCGTCAAGGCCAGGCTGGGGTCCTGGCCCAGCACAACGAGGAGTCCATCATTCGGCGTGTTCTCGGCAATCTCGAGGAGCAGTTGGCCGGGGGGCTTTTTGGTTCGGAGTCGCTTGAGGGCTCTGGAGTAGATGATTGCCTAGGTAGACCATTGTTAGTCGGACGGCTCTCCTTATCGAGGCGTCGCGCTCTCGAATGGTTGGGTTGTCTTGGACCGAGGCTCACCTTTGGTGCGGGGAAGTTTCGCAGGGGATGGAAGGCAAAGGGATGGATAAATGTGTTCCATGTCAACAAGAGCGCAAAGTTGAGGCAACCGAGCAGCACGGTCAACGCTGGTAGGACGAGTGACGGGAGGAGAGGAACCCAGCCGGGATGGTGCCGGACGACAAAAACTTGGATGGTGGTCGCGAGCGCGACGCGTGAAACGGCGCTGAGCTTCGGGGCCATGGTCTGTGCTGATACGGTATGCGGTAAGTACAGGACAGGCGTCAAGCTGACCGGGACCAAGATGGAGCGGAGCAGGAATGCGCTGCAATTGCGCCCCGTTGCTTGCAACTCTGGAGAAATACGTGAATGTACGAGTGTCCGGAGCACGTCAACGATCAATCCGGGGCCATGAACACCATCACCGTCATCACCCGTGTCCGTCGTTGATCTGGTGGCGTTGCATTTTGAGCTGGAGCCAAGCCCGCGTCGAGAATGCAACCCTCCACTCCATGCCCGAGGTTTGGTACCTACTCAGCGAGCCAGCGAGCCAGCCTCAAGCCGGGCAGCAGTTAGGTGTTGCCGGTACAATGGAGAAGCAGTACCCCATTGGCTTCAAAATAGATGGCTTTTTCTGGACAATTCAGCACCATTTCATTTTGTAAACCACAAGGAGCCGGTGTCGAGATACTTCAGGTGTCAAGCCGGGTGTTTGCGGGATGTTTCTGGGCTGTCCGCTGTGATACAGTGCAGAGAGTGCTACGGCATACAATGTACAGCACCGAATACAGCACTCTCGCATTCATCCAATGGGGGCACAGGTGTGCGGGCTCCACCCCTCCCGCATGGACGCCCGGGCACTGGGCAGCCACCGGGCCGGGTGCTGTGCTCCCAGAACATAAATTTTGCTCTCGAGTCTCACCCCACCTCGAGAAATGGAACATCGAGACAGCAACTTCACCATGGGCAGTCCACGGTCGCGCGAGAACTTTCACTCAGTTTCGACACCTCCTTACGATCAACCCGCCCGAAACATGATCTTTCTCCCGGACCGGGCTACCTAGGCCCCGGCAAGAAGCCGAAATGTTCAGACGGCGGACGCCGTGCCGCCAGACGCCGGCCGGTTGAAGTGAACCAAAAAGAGGTGCCGGATTCCCTCCTCCCGCCCTCGCGCTCCGGGTAGCGGGTTGCCCTCTATTATTCCCCCGGCCGCAATTATGAGCGACGGGCGACGGGATATCAATGGACTCGGTTCCCCATGGATAAAAAGGCCATCGTTCGCTACAACCTCTCCAGTATTCTGACACCGATGACCACCACGCACTCCGACACTCACGACACTCATCCCCTTGCACAGGCACCGCAAACATGAGATTCGCTTTTGGTCCCACATGGGGAGCCTGGGGAGCCTTCGTTCTCAGCCACCTCTCACTCTCCGAGGCGGCGTCCCTCCAGAAAGTCACAGACAAAATCACGCCCAACCCTACCAACGTGGGCTTTTACATCTTCGTCCCCGACACCCTCCCGACCAAGCCCGCCATCCTGGTTAACCCGCACTGGTGCCATGGATCAGCCGAAGCCGCCCACCGCGGCAGCCAGTACGCCACCCTCGCCAGCAAGCACGGCTTCATCGTCATCTATCCCGACAGTCCCAACCTCTCGGACCACTGCTGGGACGTGTCGTCCAAGCAAACCCTGACGCACAACGGCGGTGGTGACAGCCAGGGCATCGCCTCCATGGTCAACTGGACGCTGTCCAAGTACAACGGCGACTCCTCGCGTATCTTTGTCACAGGCGTCTCCTCGGGCGCCATGATGACGCAGGTGCTTCTCGGCTCATACCCCGACGTCTTTGCAGCAGGCAGCGCATTCTCCGGAGTCCCCTTTGGCTGCTTCGCCCCGCCTGGAAACAGCTCGGGCGTCTACGGATACTGGAGTGACGACTGCGCCAAAGGACGAGTGAAGCACACCGGCCAAGAATGGGCTGCAGTCGTTAAAGCTGCATATCCAACATATGACGGGTGGCGACCGAAGCTGCAGCTGTTCCATGGGACCGCGGATGAGATTCTGGACTATCAAAACCACGTGGAGGCCATCAAACAGTGGACTGCTGTATTGGGACTGAGTGAGACGCCGGTGACGACGCGCTCGAATACGCCGCTGGCGGGCTGGACGAAGACGACTTATGGACCAAGTGGATGGCTCGAGGCGTTCAGTGCTGCTGGGGTGCCCCACGACATTCGCGTCCAAGAGAATACGGTGCTGGAGTTTTTTGGGCTCAACGACACGACGGGCCACTTTTCGTGGGGGCAGGGAGGTCCAAGGGGGTGAATGTCAGGGTTTGAGGCAGTTGACCATCGGTGCAGTTGCATGCGCATATTCCCCACCCGCCCCTAACACGTGTGGTCCACGAGTTGAAGCATCCTCTGCATTCACTTTGGGGATGGAAAGAACTCTTTATCTCTCATCTCATGTCAAGATGTGGCCATAGCTGTGCAGCAAAATTTTGTCGAGCTTGTACAAATACCACTGACTCGCCTCGCACCCCGAATCCCAGTTCTCTCCCTCCCGCACAAACATCTTCATCTTCCTCAAGTCGTCTCTCCTTTCACAACCGCTGGCCAACCTCTCGTCACACAATTTTGGCAGCACACCTCGCACTCGCAACATGCATTCCTAGCCCCGTTATCACCTTGACGCCAATTTGCTTTGGCTTTCCATTTGCTTGCCAAAGACAACCGATCTGATCGACGACGACATTGCCTGGCCCTCCATACCTATTGGACACTGGCGCTTCTTCTTGGATAGGCTGCTTCACTGCCTGGCCAGGTGCCGCCACTGAATCCTGGACACCTTGTTGTAAGTCAACCAGCCCTGCTGCTATCTTTGGCAAGACAAGCACAAAGTCATTGACACCGATGGGCAGAACTGTTGGGTGGTCATGTCCAATGACTCCCAGCTAAGGGACCCGTTCCCTTTATTTGACTGGCCCCGGCGACTCCCAGCCCCTTTATTCGACTTGCTTCGTCAACTTGCAATCCCCCTGCGAGCGGGTCTTTCAGTCATACGACTTACTTACATATACACACGGCATTGGGCGCCTGTCGCCCAGCTCCCACCCGCGGCTATGCGCACCCCCACAAGCAGTTCCCCAGAAAACCAGTTGTCGATTACATCCTCAGATTCACCCAGTACCCACAGCACTTTTGTATCAGCCTCAATGTCTATTCCTTCAAACCCTGGTGGTTCCGACGCCTTTCTTGAGCACTACCGGCAGGAAGTCAGCTTCACCCGCGATGAACAGGAAAGGCTTGTGACCTGTCACCTTGCCACCGGCGAGAAATGGGTCCGAATCAAATCCATCGGCGTAGGGGGCTTCGGTCGGGTGTATCTTGAGGAATGCATCGAAGGCTCAACGAAGGCGGACCCCGGCTCAACCGTGGGAGACACCCGCGCGGTCAAGACGTTTTCGGACGATGACCCTGTCGAGCAGCCTGTCGAGGCGGCCGCAGAGCGGAATCCGTGGTCTGGACCAAATGACTGGGCAACAAAGGCTGAACCGATCGAGTTCCCTCGACACAGTATCATGAATGAGGTCCAAGTCCAGTTACGCGCGTCCGAGCTTTCGCGAGACCACTTCCCGCAGTGCAAGTGCTGGTACGAGGACAGAAATGGCAAAATCAGCGTTGTCATGGAGTTCTTTCAAGGGGGGTGCTGTTCGCACTTCTTCTCCAAGCGCCAAGCGCCAAAGTCGGAGTCTTTGAACGCGCCGACGAAACTTGACTGGAGGGAGAACCACGCCCGACAGGTCATGAAGCAGGTCCTGGAGGCACTTTCCCTGCTACACAGCCAGCATATCACCCACCGTGATGTCAAACCCGGAAACGTTCTGATTTCCAGTTCTCCCTCGGACGAGAATATCAGAGTCAAGCTGGGAGACTTTGGGCTGGCCTTCCAGCACACCGACCCGGACGCGAAGGCAGACTCAAAGTTCCTTTGTCGAAAGGGTACCCCTTATTTCTACGCCCCCGAGATGTTTCCTGATCTCCCAACCGAATGCTACGAAGAGACACTCTTCCGCCAGGAGGCAAAGGCCGACATCTGGGCAGCCGGAATCCTGGCCTTCGCCTTGCTGACACCCAAACTAGGCCCCTTTGACATATCGAGGGACCGGGAAAAGGACCCTCAAGATCTTCGGGGCTATGTCAAGAATAAAAGGTTCGATGCGGGGTTCCTGCGACGACAAGGGGCTTCACCCGCTGCCATCGACTTTATCACCTTCCTTCTTGACATTTACCCATCCAGGCGACCAGACGCCAAACAGGCTCTGGGGCATCCCTGGATTGCTGGCGCCTCGCGCAGTAGAACCCATTTCTCCTTTCGCGGCGAAGTAACGATTCCGGACACTGGCATGGTTCCTTGTCCCGGTGTCTATCCAATCCTCCGGATTGCAAAGGTCGACGCGGGCCTCCTCGTCCTCAGGGCCATTGACCTGACCCTCGTCGATGTCAGCGCCGAGCCCAGCTCCCCTGCTCGCATCATCGCCACATACCCCTGGGACCCCAAACAGACGCAGGTCTTCACCCGATTTATCTTCCCCCATCACTGCAACAACACGCACGTTGTTCTCACCACGCAGGACGACAGGCTCATCTCCCTGAGGATCGACACCCTCCAACCCGTCTCCCATATCGACACGAACGCCACAATCGCCGGCACGCTCGCCCCCTCCCCGGCTGCTCTCTACCAGGCCTCCGAGGACGACGTGGACAACCCATGGGAGTATCTGCCCACCGGCCACCCCCGCGGGTTGGTCAGCATCTGGCGCTACCGTCCTTCCACGGGTCACCTCACGCCCTTCTACCCTGACGGGCGCGCCCTCGTCCTCCCCACGCGAACCAACGACCCCGTCCAGGCCGTCGCCGTCCAACGCGACCCCCGTTGGTGTTCCCCGTGTGTCCGCCTGCGCGTCGCGCAAGGCGGGTGCATCTATCCCCTCAACCTGATTGACGGGATACAGTATGGCGCCGGCGAGGAGCCGCGGCTAATGGCTCCCCCACAGGAGGACGGCTCGGTCCTCGAGCCGGAGGTAAGGTACAAGCCCGAGTACGACCACCTCGACATCCTGCAAGACGACGCCAACAACAACACGGGAAGCACTTGCGGTTGGTCGGGCACGCCGGTGGTGGCGCGGCGTTGGAACACGGCGGGTGGGTGCAGCGTGGCTGTCTCGTGGGGCGGGCTGCACTATGAGACGATGGACGAGTTGTTTGACTGGGTGCATCTGCAGAGGAGGGAGGTGTATGTGCTCGGCGGCGAGCCGATGACGGAGAAGGCGCCGCTGGAGTTGCATGTCAACTCGACGGAGCCGGAATTCGGTGTGCTGCTGGCCGCGGCAGAGGCGGAGACGGGGCGCGAGACCATGGCTGCGGTGTGGCAGCATTGGCCGCTCAGTGTCGGGAACCTGGCGACGGTGGGGAGGCAGGGGATGTCGGTGATGCTCTGGGAGAGGGAAAGGGGCGAAGATTGGGATGAGGAGATGGCGTTGGCCATCAGTGGGAGGGAGAGGACGCAGTGGTTGTTTCCGTAGGTAGAGGCTCGCGCTGGGCTTGTGATGTGAACCAGCCTTTGGTATGGGTGGCGGTCCTTCAGGATAGGTAGGTACCTAGTGGGTACTATACCTAGTGGGTATATTTAGACGTTGATCGTCTTGGATTACTACAGGGTACGGATAGCATGCTTTGGGAATAGAATTACCTCTTTTGACTGAAACCTAGTTACTTGAATGACCGTGAATTGACACACTTGACGATGTTGAAACCAACCAGACTTTGAGTGCCCCTGGGGCATCCATCCACCCAGCTTTTACCACATTTCTACCCTCATTCCGATGCTTCACTGCTCCTGGGTACCGGCAGGACCCGGTTTCCTTTTTGTACCTCCCGCAGCCACTTGGCTGCCATGGCAAACAAAAGCCCTCCCAGCCAAAAGCAAACCGTCCACAGGACACAGACAAGCCTTGCCGCTCAGTTTGGACTCGATCAAATCGATATATCTCAAATTTGCGCTGACCTTTTCCGTCTCATTATCGCCCCTTGCACCGGATGGTACGGAAACCCCCAAAGACGCAGCATCGAGGGGTAGCGTCGGTCTAAAGCATGTCCGTTGAACCCGAGCCCGACAGACATGGGCGTGCCGACATGACTGCAGCATTCACATGTCTCCTTCTGCAACCACTGCACATAATCAAACGAAATTACCTCTTGAACTTGTCATCGTCATCAACATAATCCGTACCACTGCTTGCACTGAGTTGAGCCAGACCCAGGTTGGAGCCTGCAGGCTGACCTCAGCGCCTGTGGGAATATGTACAGTTACAACTAAAACGAGTCAGAGGGGACAGCCGGTTATTGCGCCCAAACTGCAGCAATCACATGGCCTGTCACACAAAGTCAGAGTGGCAACTGCATCTGTGATTGGGATTCTGTGTTTGAGATGTCCTCTTCAAACGTCTTCTCATCGGTGACTACCGCGTCGGGAGTCCTTTCTCCATGCTCCTACTTCACCGACGACACATGTATATATATATACCTAGGTACCTATGGTAGGTACAGAATCCGACATTTCGACCATCGGCGTCAACTTTGTATGAGTCGAATGGAAAGCTCTGGTTGGTAGCGTAAATGGGGGTGCATCGCGGGGTGGGGAAGAGTTGTGCTTCTGCACGAGAAGTCCAATGCATGGCGGCCCGTCCCGAGACTGGGGCTGGCTGTCGAATGATGAATTCCTGGTTTTTGTGGCCAGGGGGGACCACCACACGAGGTCTCGCCATCGGGCAAGGCCTGCCGAGGGGACTGGAGAGTTCCTGCCAAGGGCAGAGTTTGGGAGAATGGCTGCCGGACCCAGAGTCATGCAATCCCCTTTTTCCTCTCGATTCAACAATGACGATACATACCAACCCCTGTGCCGACCCAGACCATTACCGACCACAACCACGCAGATAGTACAGTTGTGGGCGACCTCGTGCTTCCACCGACAGCTACTCCACTCGCTCAGAAATGGCGACGGCAGCCCAGCTCCCTTCGTCACGCACGGCAAGTTGTCAACCACCAGCAGGGGCCCAACATTGGGACATAGGGACTTGACCCGGAGAAAGCCGGCCAACTATATACGACACCAGCGAACGACGATCCCAAAACAACGTCGACCGCCGTACATTCCCTCTCCGAGAAAACGACCGCTGCCGTTGTTGCGGTACCTTGAGATGGTTGCATCGCTGGGTATGCCGGTCACCATATGGAGCTGGTTTTATCAATATGTCAGATTGACATGTTAGGGCAGTTCATCATGCATCCATCATTTCAGCAGATCGCCAGCCTTGTTATCATCCCATCTCCGAGCCCGACGTCCTCGGCCCGGGCTGATTCTTTCTCAATTTGTTAGGGGCAGGCTGCTCTCTGCTGTCACTGCAACCATGACATGGACAAGCATCGAACACCGGACGGAAACGCTACAAGCAATGGAATGGCGTGATTCCTCCTGCTCTCGTCTCAAATTCCAATGCAGATCGTCCCGCGTGGCGCGGGCATGGCTCGCTGGACCGGAATATACCTCTCTACTCCGTACTCATCATGCCGATTCTGCGGTCATCAGTACATGCATTTCTCTGACTCCAATGACCCAGTATGCAACAGGCTGTAGCTACTTGGTCATTGTACATGAGAAATGTTCTGGGATGGACCGCGGCGTGGTATGTCCGCAGATATAAAAGGCCAGAATGTCCCCAGCTTTCTCTTCTCTTTCGTCTTGATCTACCCAGTCTCCTCTTCCATCACTACCACTTCTTCAACTCACATCACTTATGTATTATTCGACACTCTACCATGGCGACCGCTACTCGAGGAGTCATCGACAAAGTCGCCGCCATCTTAAAAAAGGGAGTCGACACCATAAAGAATGGAGTCGCCGCGCTCGCCATTAATCAGGACTCGGGTGTTGCTCCTGGCCCGGGGAGTACACCTGCTGTCGACCAGGTTGACCAGAACCCATTGACAACATTGCTTCCTCATGGCGAAATCAGGGTCTACGATGCCGGTTCCCACCTCTGCCTGGCCACATGGCCACCGTACCGGGGGTAAGTTGAACACGAGTCACTAGTTGTGCACTCGCCTGGCTTGAATGCCATTGTTCTTTTTCATGTTCTTTATCTCTCCAACCCCCCGGCCCGTTCTCTCTTTGACAATGCCTTATCTCAACCAAAGATGCCATCACTATTCCAAAATATGATGGATGGTTTGCATTTCTCCCAAGCATACTGGGAGAATTAGATCCAGGGTTGGCATCACTGTACCGAAACAGCAGACATGGGTCGCGTTCTTCCTGAAAGAACCGTCGCCGATTTGTTTTTCGGCGCGAGATATTTAAACAACGATACGTCCTTTCCTTAACCATATTTCCTCCCATCATAGCGAGCTCGATACGAAAGTTTGCGTACTACCTCGAGCCTACACCTGCTCGATTTTTGCGCCGTCTACTGTCTTCGCCACCTTCTCTCTTTCCTCGGACCGTCTCACTAACCGCCCAGGAAATTCCGAGTCACTGCGAACGAGTACACAAATCACAACAACGACGACATGGACTACTCGATGTTCCTTTCGAGCCGCGCCGCTCCCCCTCCGCTCCCGGGCTTTCACACCTTTCTCGAGGGCCAGGATTTGATCGACGCAAACAAGCTCGAAGCCACCATCACCACCTCGCCTAACGGCGAGGTGACCGTTTCTCACCCAAGTAAGAATCAAACTTGGCACCGCGGCCAGCGGGTTGGCCGCGGCGGACAGGCCACGATCTTCTTCGAGCGCTCTGTCCCCTCCCCCGCCGCCCCCTCCGCCTTGGTCCGCGTGATCAAGAAGCAAGTCACGGCCAACGGGGAGGCCACTACCACCCCGGACGATATCAGGAACGAACTGGCCATCCTGCTCTACTTCACGCACTCCAGCCGTCCGGACCTCTTCACCTGCGCGCAAGGCTGGTTCATGGAGGGCCCGCACCACGTTATCGCCATGAAGCTACTCCAGGGCGACCTCGAGGACCACATCCGCGAAACCAAGGCACCCTTCTCGGAGCCCGACACCCGCATCATCGCCCGGCAGGTCCTCGACGCACTCGCCTTCATGCACGCACGCGGCTTCACGCACCGCGACGTCAAACTCAACAACATCATGGTCGCGGCGAAGCCCCGGCCCGATGCGCCCTTCATCCGGTGGTCTGTCCGTCTCGGCGACTTTGGCCTCAGCCAGTACCACGACGACTCGACGCTCCCGCCCGAGGGCAGGATCAGCGGGGACGGTACGGCCAACTACAAGGCGCCCGAGCTGTTCTACATCGTCGACCCCGACGAGCCTACGCTCCTGCGGTTCGAGGCCAAGGCGGACATGTACGCGCTCGGCGTCACCATCTTCCGGATGCTGACGGGCGAGGCGCCGTACGAGGTCGCGGTGGGCGACGAGGATCCGCAGGTGGTCAAGAAGTTTTCCAGGGACGGGCCGCCGGAGGAGCCGTTTGACAAGGCTTGCGTTTCTCGCAAGGGGAGGGGCTTTGTCCGGGTCTTGACGATGATAGACCCGAGTGCGAGGCCGACCGCGGCGACTGCTCTGCATATGTCGGACTGGCTGAAGGGGACCGAGTGAGGTTGAGGTCGGCGGGGTGGGAAGTGGGAGGAGGCGCGAAACAAGCAGATGTTTTTCTTTTTGAGATTTTGGTACCCCTTGATACCCGTGATACCCTACTACTTGAGAATTCCAGCATTAAGCGGATGTATTGAATACGAGAATATGACATACATGTCTTTTCACATTGAAACTTGTCCTTTCCATGACCTTGACTGTGAGTGAATCTATAATTTGTGATGAGAGCGCATTGTGATGCTATAGTCTTCTCATCGTCCCTTGGAATGTTTCTGCCCTTGGAATTAGACCGAATGATATTACAGATGGTACCAACTATGATGTGGAAAAGGTGTTGTGGTGTCGCAGTTTCTGCCCATGATACAACGGAGCTACTAGTGGCTGGTCTCGCAGAGTGAACCAATACTGGTCTACTTACGGAGTAGTACTTGTGGGATAACCTAACCCACGCAAATCCTCCCGGGATGGGGTTTCTCGGGCACGACATGGTCCATTGTGTAAAGCCACGCGGGTAGAGCCCGCCTTTCATCGGGATTCCGCAACTGCTTCGAGACTTTGTGCCGCCTGTCTCGGACGACAAAGAAAGTATTTTACAGTTTTTTTCCCTGTTCAAAATTGTGACCGAACAAGGACCTTGTGCTAGTTTCAGCTTCCTCGTCACTTTGCGGAAGTTTCATCAGCGCGATGTTTAGTCTGATGTCATGTTTATAATCTCGCTGTTTCTGGACAGTAATTCTGTCCATACCACGAACGACCCGAAACCATGAACCCTCAAGATCATATATATAACGGCTCTAGATCGATCCCCAGAAGAAATAAATCACCATCTCCCAAACCACTCTCACAGCACCACCTTCAAACACCACTCCCAAAAAACCACTGCACTCAAAACACTATCACAACACCAGGCAACATGGAGCAGCAGCCGCCCAAGTTCTCCCTCGCGCTCGCCGAGCAACTGGCCCATGCAGCCAAGGTCGAAATCAGCCACCTTGCCATCTCTACACCGGGCCACCCCGACAGCCTCCAAATCGCCCAGTGGGACCACAGCAAATCCCGAATCACCAACATCTGGGACCGCGAGGCTCTCCTCGGCAGGGGCACCACCGGCCATGTGTACCTGGAGCGTTCCATCTCCGGTGACCGAGTGGGCCAAACCCGGGCCGTCAAGGTCCTCGATTTCGCTTCCTCCGGGCTGATCGCGCAGCAGCTCGTCGACACTCGCCGCCGGGAGCTTCTCGCCTCCATCTTCGCGTCGGCGCCGTGGTGCGAGCGGCACTTTGTCAAGACGGAGGCCTGGTTCCTTCTGGGCGACGTCCCCAACCTCGTGATGAAGCAGTACCTTGGCGACCTCGGCTCGGTGCAGCTAATCCCATACGGGCCGATGTCGCCGCACGACGCCCGCGTCGTCATCAAGCAGGTGCTCGAGGCGCTGGCCTTCCTCCACTCGCAGCAGCTGGTGCACCGCGACGTCAAGCCGGAGAATGTCATGGTCGAGGCCAATGTGCCGTCGTGGGTCGTCAAGCTGGGTGACTTTGGAGTCACCGAGTACTACGCCGACGTCACCTCCCGGGACAAGCTTAACGTCGTCGGCACCATGGGTTTCATGGCGCCCGAAGTCCTGGGGCTCATCCCCCACTCACACCAAGAAACCTTCAGCCAGGCGATGAAGGCCGACGTGTTTGCCACGGGCGTCTTGTTGTTCATCTTGTTGACAAGGAAGGCTCCGTTTCCGCCCGGGGGCACCTACATGGACGACTGGGTCCACGGCAGAATGCCGAACAACTTTCCGTTCGACCACCTGCCTATCGGTTGCCCGGAGAATACCAGACAGGCGGTTCAACATATGCTCGCCAGAGACGCGTCTCATCGGCCCACGGCAGCCGAGCTGCTGGCTGTCTACTAATCCAATGGATGACGCAAGCTCGTCCAGAGGCTTGGATTCCTGCCCGGTCCAGGTTGTGCGATAGGTACGGGGCATTGTTTTGATACCCCTGAATGCCAAGCATTTTGAATACAGGTCGCCCCCAAATAAATTTGATTTGCCCCATTTCGTTCTTGACTACGTCGTGATACCAAAATATGTGACAACCTAGATACCTGATCGACGTGAAATCCCCTTCGCCCCATACTGCAGTAAGCTCATGTCCTGGACAGCCGGACCGCAGCATCACCCCGGCCGGTCCTCATCCCACTGGCACCGTGCATGTCAACAAACAATACCACCCCGGCTATTTCGGGAATGACTCTGCCAGACACCGCACACTTTACTGTTGCCGTTGTCGCTGTTGACATTGTTGCTGCTCGGCGATGGAGTCGCAGGTCGCCTGGGGGCGTGCCTGGGCGGACCGTTGTCCGAGTTTCCACACGACGATATGGGCATCGGCACGGGCGACGTGGATGAGGAGCCGTGTGTCGGCGGGAAAATGCGTATCGACATGTAGCGTGCCGAAGTCGGTCGCGAGTCTGTCGACGTCGGCACCCGAGCCCGACATACGGTCCTGCTCCTCCTGCTTCTTCGCTTGCGGCCACGAACAAGCGCTGCCCGACATGTCCTTCGGAAAAGGGCTGGGTTTAGGAGTCAGACATGTTAGCACTGTCAGAATGGAATTGGGCGAAAGACTATTTCTTCCCGCCGAAGATGAGTCCGCTGAAGCAGACTCGGAGTCTTCTTTCAAGATGGAATTTTGTGGCCGCATGATTTGAAGTCCTGTCTCTCGCAAGCCTTTGCTTGATGGTACATTCAATGATTATCTGATAATATTCCGCATCAGTGGATTCATGTTGAAACAGGCGACGTACAAACGGGTCCACGTCTCGGCGGACGGGGGGGGGTATTGTCAGCGGAATCTTGCGGACTTATTCTTGGCCAAATTGACGGCTGAGAGGCGGATCTTAGTCTCGGCGACGTCATCAATTAACAGCCTGAGGGCTTAAAGGTCGAAAACCCCAATCCCATCCCAAACCAACTCCTTTGCCAAATTTCCTCCATCCCGCTTTGTCGCTGAACTCTTCACCTGAAACACCAAAGATCTCTGCAAAGCTGCCCAGACTAGAGTCAACTTGATACTTCCATCCAAGTCGCGACGTAAGTTCCATCATCACCACGCCCCTCGCATTTCCCATCTCCTTTGTACCGTCTCCCTTTCGTCTTCCCCTTTCGTCTCCCCCTTTCGTCTCCCCCAGATCACGTGCCCTTCAAGCATCACCACCCGCTGACGTTTCTCATCGCCAGGATATACTATCAAAGGCCTGTTCGACTCCGAAGTCAAACCGTATGTTCCTTCACATCACGGCACTTCTCCCAGCTCCCTTATCCCGTCACCCCGATCCACAATCACGTGCCCTCCCAGCCAGCAGGATCGCGGGGCCTCTGCTAACGTATAGACGCAAAGATCGAAAATGTTGAGCAAGATCTTCAAGCGGGAGAAGAAGGATGCCTCCAAGCAGTCTCCATCGACAGGCGAGGAGGAAGGAGACTTTGGCATCGGCCCCTCATCCGTCGACGCAGCATCGCGAGCCGCCTTATCCGTCGACGCCGCACACCCGGTGGCAGAAAGCGCCTTTGTCCCCAAGAAGTTCGCCAACCACCCGGGCAACCCTACAACCGCCATGACCACCCGAGCCGTCATTGTCCCACCCGGCCTCAACATCCTGGATGAGCTCTCATCGGTAAGCGCCGCCAAGCTTGTCGAGGCGCGCAGGGACCGCATCTCGGACATCATCACCATCCGCGACGCCGCCACCAGCCGCGAGGACCGTTAGGAGCGGGTCTCGAAGCTCGGTGAGGGTGGTGGAGGGACGGTGTTCCTCGAGATGTGCATCGGCGGGACGACGAAAAGCGCCGTTGGCACGTTGAGGGCGGTCAAGGTGCCGGAGATCAGCAGCCAGGCCCGGGCCACCAAGAGGGTGAAGGGTGTGCAGGATTTCAAGGCCGAGATCAACATGATCTTTTTTCTCTCACAGCCGAGGGTATGTGCATTCTTCCGCGACGGGGGGCGATGTCTTGGTCGATTTGCTGACATTGTCTTGTTGCTGCAGTCAGAAGCCATGTTCGTCAAGGCTGTGGAGTGGACGAGTGATGGCCCGACCCTCCGAATGGAGTATCTACCGTGCGGCGACGTGGACAGCCTCGGAATCGTCTCCGAGATCGACGCACGGTCGATCATCAAGCAGGTGTTGCAGGCCCTCGAGTTCCTCCATGCGCACCGAATCGCGCACCATGATGTCAAGCCGCGGAACATCATGGTCAAGAACTCTCCCTCCGATTCCAACGACCCCGTCCGGTCCGGGGACATGTGGTGGGTCAAGCTCGCGGACTTTGGTGTAGCGAACTACTACCATGAGCTGTGGGACCACCACCGACTCCCCGGGCCTGACGGGACCGTTGCCTTTCTCGCGCCCGACATCCTAAACGTCAAGTCCGAGGAACCGCGCCCAGTGGCCTCGTCCCTCGAACAGGCGCAAAAGGCCGACGTCTGGGCCGTCGGCATCACCCTCTTCACCATCGCGGCCAGGGGCATCCCCCTCTGGAGATCCGCCAGCGACTTTGAGGCCCTCGGGCTGTACAACAAGTACCTGGCACCGATCCCAGAACAGCCTCTGACCAACGAGAACCTGAGCCTCGAGGCCAGGCGGTTCCTCCGCTTCCTCGTCCAAGCCGACGTCGCGAGTCGCCCCACAGCGACCCAAGCCCTGGCGCACAGCTGGCTGCAGCCTCGCGGCGAGCCACGCCGCACGCTCTTTTTCCGTCAGCTCCGAACGGTGTTCCTCGAGCACCAGGCCATCCTCGAGCTCTTCTTCTCCCCCGACCAGGCGCACGTGATCGTCGTCACCGCAAAGCGAGTCACAGCCGTCCCAGTCTCCCCCGGCACAGCCGACGTCCTCTTCCAGGCCACAGGAATAATCGTCGCTGTCGCCCCTCCCACGGCGGACATCGTCACCGTGTCCGAGGACACCGGCGCCCTCACCCGCCTCCACGTCCTCTCGCGAACCGTCGTCGACAAGTTCCTAGTCCAGCCCATTGCGCCTGGGCCGGAAGCACCGGACAAGGCCAGCCCCCCCTCCTGCCACATCGTCGCCTCCCCGACCTTCGCCGGGCTCGCGCTTGCGCGAGAGAACCACCTGACCCTGATCAGGTCGGTTCCCGGCAGCCGCGACTCGGTCACCTACACCCTGGACTCCCGCATCCTCGGCGTCCAATTCCTCACAAGGCCGACTGGCGACGACGGGGACGTGGATGAGTGGCACATTGTTGTGGCGACGTCGACCACTCTTTTCTACATCTCCCCCAACACTGCCGCAGAGGGCCGGGACGTCCTCCCCACCGCAGAGGGCCGGGATGTCCTCCCCACCGTAGAGGGCCGGAATGTCCTCCCAACCGCAGAGATCTGGGACATCCTCGACGGTGAACGCGCCATCACCTACCCCACCATCGGCGGTGCACCCCCCCACAGCATCTCCATCTCCCCAGACGGGGACATTGTGGCCATGACCACCGCGGACGGAGAGACGTGGACGACGCAGACTACATGGGGATGTTGGAGACGTGGGGAGCAGGTTTCGCCTGGGACTGTCGTTGCCGTTCCTGAGTCGTCGGTGGCCGGTGTGACGACAGTATTGGTGTCGGGAAGGAGGGTTGCCGTGCAGGGGATGTTGGGACGGGATGACGTCGTGGAGCTGGAAGAGGATGACGTCGCGCGCTGGTCGGGGGTCAAGGTCGCTGTTGCGGGGGAGAAGAGGAGGGTGGCGATGGGGTATGCGGTCGTCAAGGAGGGCGGGAGGGAGAGGAGGACTTGTGTGAGGGTTAGGGAGGTGCTTGGGTGAGATGCGGGTGGCTGCGGGTGGTTGTGTGGGATTTTTGTCTTTTGGAGTTTTTTTGTTCACAGTTTCTTTGGAGCTGGGAGGGGGCGTTGTAGACAGGGATAGACAGGAAGAGTGTGGAAGGAACCTGTTGCCCTGAACCATGGCTGATGACAATGCGATTTCCGGAACAGTGTGTGGTTCGAGAAGTGGAGTCATGCCCATCGACCCTTCTTCTGGCTCGATGCGCAATGGGCGAACATCATGATGTGCTTGTCGCAGCGAGCGTGGACGAGTTTGGCTTGCGCTTGCCCAGGGTCGAGAGCACGGCGTCGGCAGTGGTGGATGATACCTGCCGCCGACAGTGCAGCGTGGACTTGCCGAGGTGAGAGGGATGTAGGCCGTCTCGGGCGTGCGTGGAGGTCATCATCGAGGGCACGACGTGAGGAGTGGTGGATGCCATGGAGGGTGCGTCGTCTTCTTTGGCGAAAGGGGAAAGGGGGCTACTTCGCGGCGTGGTCGTTACTCTATGTTTTGAGAAAGCATGAAGGCGGCCAAGAGCGGGAGGAAAGCCGTCATTCTTTTTTTCAGATGCCCACCAAAACCAAGGACAGAGAGCAGGCGCGGTTCTCTGGGTCGTCTGACTCGTCTGACTTCCCGCTTGGTTGTTTCTGTTCACTCTAGGGAAAGAACCGACCAGGAAAAGAGCGTACCACCTAGTTGGGAAACGCCATGGTGGAAGGGACGCCTGACCAGATCCACTCCCCCAAGAGTATAAACCCCCCCCCCCTCTCTGGGACCTGTCTCCGTCTTTTGTCCTGTTCACAATGTTGCTGACGGAACAAAATCTCACCAACAGCCTCCGTACCCCAACAGTTCAAAGGGACTGCACTGATGCACTGTGCACTGATGTTGGGTCTCAATGTATTGATGCTCTCGAGCGGTCTGTTAGGATCTACCAAACGTCCTTGGCTGCTGGCGTGCTGGAAAAGGGGCAGAAATGGTGGTTGCGTGAGCTCTGCCAAGACATGTCCCAGACTGAGGGTCCCAGCGGTTCACCAATCCTTTGTGGCGTTCAAAAAGGGGGGGCTGATCAAGCCGGGAAAGATGACAGGTATCGGCGGAAACATTGAACCGCGTATTCCAATCATGGTCAGGATATATACCACACAGTCTATCGCAGCTAGGTACTCTGTTTCCATGGAAAGTTCGCGTCTTGCTGTGTGAGAGTCTTGCTCCGATGTGCCCAGAACTCTACATGGCGTGGCTGACATGTATTCCACCCAAAACAACCCTTCCCATCTGGAAAGCCATCCGCCACCTGCTCTCCAAGCCACGCTGGGCGACCCAGTCAACTCCTGAAACCCCAAGCCCCAAACCCAGGCTCCAACTCCATGGTATGTTGTAAAAAACAAGCCCACCGCGCATGTAGTTTCCAGTCATCGAACATCTAATCGCAGACAATGCTGCGGCCAGGGGTATCTGTAGTCGTATCGTGTATCCCGCCATCCCAGCTAGGTTCCTAGCCTCCATTGCCCATCCTAATAGAAAGGGGTCCCCCGTTTCCCCCAAGAAGCCCCGGTCGTTATGCTCCCAATTACGTCTGCGCCATATCGTGGGGTGTGCCTGTGTATGTAAAAGATTGTACGAAAATATAAAGACACGAGAAAGAAAACCGGACGACGACTCAAATCATCATGGGGTTGGCCGTCCGCTCCGGGAGGCGCAGTGTCCTGCTGCTGCCGGTGAGGTCCTCCATGCTGGTCGTCTCTTCGCCCTTGCCCCACTTGCTCCCGATGGGCCGCGTGTCGCGGCTCCGGCCGACAGACGTGATCTCGATGATGGGACGGTTCCCTCTCCTCCAGACGATCGAAACCACCGTATCCCAAAAGGACTTGCAGGCCGACCATGACGTCACCATGTAGATGATGGCGTTCCAGAAGCCCTGCAGGGGGAGCACAAAGGCGCTGGCGTAGAAGAGGGGCTTGGAGATGGCGCCGCCGTTGACCATGCTGTAGACACGGTTACCAGACGATGGCATCCAGGTGATGAGCAGGGCGGCAAAGAAGAGGACGGCGCACTTGGCGTAGGACCAGGTTGCGTTGTGGGCATCCATGGTGCGTTGGAAGCGCCGGCGAGCCTGCAGGTTGGCGACGGGGTTGGCCGGCATCTGGATCGAAGAGTCGGTGGGCTCTTGCTCCTTGTCTAGCGACCCGGCGCCGGCTTCGATGTCGCGGTCGACAATCTCCTCGCCATCCAGGTCGATGCCACTCAGCGAATCGTTGTCGTTGGCTTGGGCGTCGGCGGAAATCGTCACCGAGTACGACACGTTGTTGGGGTTGGCGTCTTTTTGCGGCCCCGGCTCGGCCGAGATGCCAGCTGCCCCGGCCCCAGCTGCCCCTGTCCCTGTCTGCTGGACAATCTCTGTCGTCTGGACGACCTCGGTGGTCCTGAAACCCGGCGCGAAGACATCCTGCATGGGAGAAAGGGGCTCGTCGGGGCGACCGGCGCTGGCGTTGGTCCTGACGTTGGACATGTTGGAGCCGAATTTCAACATCTTTCTCCGCTTCTTGTAAATCTCGCGACCAGCCCTGATGTAGATGGCCATGGTAATGACAATGGCGATCCTGTAGCATATCTGTCAGCCATGGATCCTTGACTACCACTCGGGGGGTGTCCCTACCAGACGGGGCCATAAAAGGTCGCGATGCGATAAATCTCCCACTGGGGCTTCAGCCAGCACCACAAGACGGCGTTTCCATAAGGTCGTCCTTGGCTCTGCGTGGACACAAAAATAAAGGTAAAGCCGGGCACAAATGGAATGCCGTAGCAAACGGCCCAGTACGTGAGCTCCATCCTGCGAAGCGCGCGGGCATCAAACTTGTGGTAGAAGGTCAGGTAGACATTGATAGCCATGGCCGTGGCCCAGTAGGCGTCGCTCTGCATGAAGCTGGGATGGGATGTAAGCCGTGGGCACGGGGAGCATGGTTCGGGACATCCTACACTTGAATCAGGAAGCCCTGGAGCTGGCACCCAAACGAATCGACGTCGTGTGTGTATGATCGTGTCATGAGAGTTGCAATGTTGGTCAACATGTTGCCAAAGGTGGCAAAGAAGACCATGCGGTTGATGGCTCGCTGTCGAAAGGCCGACGAGCAGGAGAAGGTGACGAGCACAAAGAGGCATCCCAACAGCGAGAACACGGACCCGACGCGCTCGATGGTGACGACATTGTCGAGATCAGACTGGGTGAGGCTCGACGACATGATGGTTGGATTGGGGGCCGGGGGCGCCGTCCGAGCAGAGCGGTTGCGGCACCTTGATCAAGGTCGAGGGGTGAGGCCCGGCATATGTACTGCGTGAGGAGGGTTCGTGGCGAGGGAGGCGGCAGTGGGCAGCGCTGATCTCTTGGATGCCGGGGCCGTGTGGATCGGAGATATCTTTGTAGACTCGGGGGATTGGGGAAGGGTGCGTACAAATAAGGTTGGGAAAAGAAAGGGTGCCATGGTGAAGACGGACGCCAAGGACATGAACGGTGCTAGGGTGACCTGCACTGGGTGCTTGTGTACACGCCCCCAACGCCAGGATGGCATTGTCCAAACGCCTCCCGGCGGCGGGCGAGGAGCCGCTCTGCTGGACCTCGAAGACGGCTGGGCCAGGGGCTTGGGGAGAGGAGGAGCCAGGAACCAGGAACCAGCTTGTTTGTGCCGTCCTCCAGCCGTCCCTACCGCGTAGGAACTGGCAGGCAATCCCATTCATGTCGAATGCAATTTCAGCGCTTGAGCCTCGAGCATGCCCCAGGGACCGGCAGCGTACCCATGTGCCCACGGCCAGTTGCTTTCCAGTCCAGACCTGTTGGGGGTGTGAGCTCCGGGCTGGAGGGTTGCTTTGCGGCTGCCAAGCGGGAACGAGCAACGCAAGCGAGGGCGGACGAGGACGCCGACTTTCTCGGCAGCACACGCCAGTAGCCGTTTCCGAAGAGGGCCGATGTCCATGTGGGTGGTGTGAAGGCGTTTCGATACTGGCCGCCTGACACCATCCAGGCATGCCCAAGTTGCCAAGTATCTACACAGTCAGGCCCGTGCAGGCGCCCAGCCTGTGTGGTCTTGACGCCATCGAAGAGGACGTCTATCCCATCCCTTTAGCCTTGAATAACACCTATTTAGTACCTACCCCACAGTACATCAGAGCAAGTCACCGCCTTCGCCAAATATGCCAAGCAGAGCTCGGGCAGGGAATAATTCTCTGTAGCTTCAGGGGGTTTCAGCGCTATAACGCCTAGGGGCGTCAGCAAACGACTTCTCACCAGGGTCGAGGAAGGTATCTGCACGTGCCACATTGGCAAACCCGGCAGTGTGATTGGCTCTCGACCCCCGAAGGTACTAAATAGGTGTTATTCAAGGCTAAAGGGATCACTTCCGGTATTACGCGCAACTGGTTTTGGTAATACGCGCAACTGCCCCGTGCGCAGCGTCCGTGCCCGCAACACCGCCACACTCTCCCTGACCTCGCGGTCGCGCAGTCGCAGTTCAATTGAGCGGTCGCGCGGTCGCGGTTCAATTAAACGGTCGCGATTAAATTAGCGATGCGCTGTACGATACTTTTTAAAGGGCGCTATATTTTAGCGGGTAGTACGCTAAATATTAGCGGACGGGTACCTTATAATATAGCGTACCCCCCGCTGTAATATAGGCGGCCGCTATATTTTAGCGGGGGTACGCTATATTCTAGCGGGTACATACGCTATACCTTAGCGTACCTACCCGCTAAAATATAGCGCCCTTTAAAAAGTATCGTACAGCGTATCGCAGAGCGCATCGCATAGCGTATCGTAATGATTTTATTTAATCGTAATCTATCAATTAAACCGCGACCGCGCGACCGCTCAATTGAACTACGACCGAATTGAACTGCGACCGCGCGACCGCTCAATTGAACTGCGACTACGCGACCGCGCGACCGCTCAATTGAATCGTAACTGGCGATAGCTTCAAATTTAATTACGATCGCGATGGTCAGTCAGACTTGGGTGTGCTGCTTGTGGCTGGCGTGGCTGTGTTACGTGCCCGGACGCTGCGCACGGGGCAGTTGCGCGTTTTACCAAAAGCTGTTGCGCGTAATACCGGAAGTGAAAGGGATACACGGTGACCGTACAATCCAGCCCTGGTTTTTTTGTTAGCTCGTTACTTCAGGCTTCCGCACAGACACTAGCAAGACGCCACCGTAGCATCGTACACAACAAACCCTGGGAGATATCTCCAGGACAGGAACAGCGCGTCTCAGGCCCTGGAAGCAGCCTGGCAAAGTAAGAAAGAGAGCCCTGGACGTGGCTTCAGGATATCTTTCCTATTTGTCCAATACCCTTGCCGGAATCCCTGCTCCGTACCAAGCTAACAAAAAAACCAGGGCTGGATTGTAGGGCGAGGGATGGATGCGACGGAGAATGAAGGCCTCTCTCTCGATGCCACCGCACCACACCTCCACCTCGCCGCGCCGCCGGGGGGCCAGGTTGGGCACCAAACCGCTGGAACCTGGGTGGGCTCGCCGTTGCGCCTTTTGGCACACCCCCTCCTCCGCTCTGGTCACTGTAAAGTTGCAGGGCGACGCCCCCTTCCCACGGATCAGCTGAGAGGGTTGATGGTGAGGTTTGCGATTGTCGCAAGTCTGGACTCTGCGACAGGCGGGTCTGGTGAGGTCTGGTCGAGGCGCGCGACGGGCGTTTTTTTTCTTCTTTTTTTTCTTCGGGGCGCTCGTCGGCGAATTTGGACATGAATTTCACGGGTACGGGGCTGACGGGGTACAGGGTGCGAATGCAGATTGCAAGAGGAAAGATTATCCGGCCGCTGAGGGCGATGGTGATGCTGGAGAGAAGCCGATTCGAGAGAGGGATATTGCGGCTTACTTACACAACACGGTACGGTACAGGTACACTATATCCAGCAGTTCAAGGGGAGTTTTCCCCCTCGCTGCGGGAATTTGCGGTTTCGGGACCAGGCGGCGAACCCGGGTGACGACGGACGGCGCAGTGTGTTGTATCGATGGTGACGACGGGGCTACCCCGCGATCGCCTCACCGTCGCTCACCTCGATCGCGAGACACCACGCCGTGCGCCTTTCTGAGCGTTGGCGCACTGGACCCCGCGATGCCCTCGAGCAGACGCGACATGGTCGTGGAGATGGTTCCCGCGACTCCGGCGTCTCTGGACAGATTTGGCACCATGGCGCTCGGCAATCAGTCGGTCGCCGCCGCGCGGATCTGAGGGCCGTCTCCCGCTCCGGCTGCTTTGCGACTCCGGTCGGCCAGACGGCTGTCGTCTCCTGCGGTCTCCGCTAGTCTCTTGAGGGGTTTGGCAGTGTCGCGATAAGAAGGGGGGATGCGCCCGTGGCAGACGGTCTGCTCTGAATGTTCTGTAGACGCAGTATTTTGTGAAACAGGTCAAGTAAGTGCTGTCGAGGTTGAAGATTGCTTCGTTCCGATACAGTCATCAGGTCGACGCCAGACCCGCTTGTGGACGTTGCGGCCTTTTTGAGAGGAAGGAGATTCCACACGGGTAAGGTACGCGCGTCATCGATCTTGCATCGTACAATCAACCAAATAGGTTCAACAACCTCATCCGACGGCCTCACCACCCAGCAGTAGACCAACCCGGGCATCACCACCAAACACACCACCCCCAGCACATCACCATGTCGACCTCCTCCGACATCCAGCAGTGGCACGTCAAGGAGCCCTACGTCGACCTCCACTGCGGCCTCGGCGAGGGGCCCTACTACGAGGCGGCCACCAAGACCCTCCGCTTCGTCGACATCAAGAAGAAGCAGCTCCACACGGTCTCGGTCACGGACGGCCCGGCCTCCCTCGTCACCCTCCAGCTCGACGAGCGCCCCACCGTCACGGCCAACATCGCCGGCGTCGACCCCCAGCAAACCCTCCTCGTCGGCCTCAAGTACGGCATCGCCCGCCTCGACCGCCGCACCGGGCGCTACGAGTACCTCTCGCGCTTCGCCCCGGCCGGCCAGGACGACAACGCCCGCCTCCGCGCCAACGACGGCGCCGCCGACCCCCACGGCCGCTTCTGGCTCGGCACCATGACGGACTTTGACCTCGGCGAGTTCCAGCCCGAAGGTAAACCCCCCCCCCCCTCCGGTGCGACAGGCGGTGCTAACCCCCCCGCCAAAAAGGCTCCCTCTACCTCTTCCCCACCCCCTCCACCGTCCCCCCCGTCCCCATCCGCACCGCCCTCACCATCCCCAACTCGATCGGCTGGTCCCCGGACCACCGCACCATGTACTTCACGCACTCGTCGGCGCGCACCGTGTTCGCCGTGGCCTACGACCCCGCCACGGGCGCGCTGGGCGCGGAGCGCGTGTTCTACGTGCATGACGGCCCCGGCGAGCCCGACGGGTTCAGGGTCGATGTCGAGGGGAATTTGTGGCACGCCGTGTACGGGGAGGCGGCGGTGCTCAAGATCTCGCCCGAGGGGAGGGTGGTGGGGCGGGTGAACCTGCCGACGAGGAATGCGACGTGCGTGGAGTTTGTGGGGGGGGAGCTGTTTGTGACGACGGCGGGGGATGAGGAGGGGGAGGGGGAGAGTAAGAGGTACGGGGGGGGGTTGTTTAGGGTGGATGTTGGGGGGAGGGGGGTGGGGCATTTTGAGGTGAAGCTTTAGATGGGGGGGGGGGGGTGATGGGGTTCTTTGGGGGCGGGGAGGAGATGGAAGATGAGGAGCCGGGATAGATGGTAGATCTAGAGGGCTGTCGGTAGATGATGTCTAGAGGAGATGTTAGATGGACGAGACAGAAAAGGCGCCACGTCCGAGTTGCCTGTCACATTCAGATGTAGATGTATACTCCAGCATGAAGAAGATGCTCGTGGCCCTTGATCTCTTCGTATCCCCTTCCCGCCCCCCCGCTCCCTGGGAATCTCAACCTCGATGACCTCGAGAGTCAAGACGCCATGTCTTCTGTGCCAGTCAGGCAATGTCAACTCAACCATGTATCGAGTACCCGCAGCTCCAACCCCCAACGGTTAGCAACCACGAGCATCACGCTCTCAACTCACCCCTACCACAAACCCTTGATGAAGCCTCGGCCCAACCCTCCATCCAAATGATGACCTCTTGGGGTCTTGAGTTGTCTGGGCGCATCAACAGCGAGCAGCGGACCCGGCAACATCTACGACCAGACCCTCTTCCTTTTTCTACGGGGGGTTATGTTGATGTGGGTTTGCAACCCATCATGGTAGGTTGGGTAGGGCTTGAGCTTCCATGGCAACGTCCACTGCAGCCGGCATCTTTTAGGGTATCTAATGTCCTACTTTTCCTTTGACGATCCATGGCTCGAGACATCAACCCAGCCGCTGGATGTGGTACATAGGGGTGTACGTGGTGTGCCTGGGATGATGGGGGGTGGTAGCGGTTCATGTTGAACACATGGTTGAAGGTGTTGGATACTACGATGTGTCGATGATACCTACGCTGATTGGGATAGGAGTTGACTACCGGTCCGTTTTGCTCTCACAATGAGATTGTCGTTTCACTGGATGTTCGAGTCACCACCGTCCGACCGGGGTCCCTGTGCTGGAAGCATCTGTTGATCGGACATATGGTTCCGCTCTTTTTAAACGGGAAGGTTGGGGGGAAGAGTTGTATCGAAATGCCGAGGGAAGAAGGGAAAGTGGAACATTGAAGCAAGAAGAATTCACCTTGTGTTGCTCTCTTACCATATTGTAAACCTCCGTGCCCTGTCTCTCACCAGCCAAAGCACCTCGCCCATGATGTATTGCTCCCATCGAAATAATGACTGGGGAACTGGGTTGTTCCGCCGCTACTCAGGGCACCCCCGAGCGACACCCTCCTTCTGGCCAAGCGCTGATGTAATAGAGAGAGTCTTGGTGGAAGTGAGTGTATGACACGACACCAGTAGAAACCGCCGAGGCCAAATGGAATGAAATGGGTATTCCATGCCATCCCCTTGATGGTTTGCTTCTCCCCCAGCAAAATGGGTGAAAGAAATCCCACAATGTCATCCGACATGGACCTCACGCGACACTGACTGACTTCAAGAAGGAAGGAAAGGGTTGGGGCCCCTTTCCCTCAGTTGGTACACAGGAGAGAGAGAAATATCAGACTTCAGTTTGTGCTGCCTCCAAGCCCAGAAAGGACGTCACGGGGCATACACGTGTACATGTATGCTCTTTGCATACCTAGACTGGGACATGCACAGGGATGGACTCGGGGCGCATGGATCCAATCTGCGTGTTTCCGTCGGTTCTCTGCTTGTTTTCTTTTCGTAGAGAGTCCAGACTCGAGGTTGAGAATGGGGGAGATGAAAGGGGCGGAAGATTCTCCTTTGGTTTCGTCGAGTCAAAGCCACAGTCTTCTGTCCAGCATCTCGGGACACTTGAAGGAGTCGAGGGGATGAGTCTGAGACTCGGAGATGCTCGTGACTTGACGAGATGATGGAAGTAGGGGGCCGTTGAGTATGTCGCGGTTGGAGAGGAAAAAAGAGAACCGTCCATGCCATGACGTCACGCACGATAAGGGCGATAAGATTCCAAAGACAAGTGGGCCATGTCTGCTCAATGCTGCCATCAACACCTAGAAAAGAGTTTCATTGCTCGGTAACCTGTCAGTGTCGACTCTCGAGGGACTGGGCATACAAAAGAAAGCCCCAGGCATGGCTTTCATCTTTCGAGGCATCTCTGCATCCTTTTGGGTTTGGCTTCTTCGAATGTGGGTCTTTGAGGGTGGAGACTTGCGGTACACGTGACTGCAGCTACATCGCATCTTCTGAGAAATGCCGTGAGATATGCACGCTTCACTCCAAGAAGACGCGCAATTTATATTCATCTTCCTGGCAGAGAAACCCAAAACAACGGACAGGGTTAGGGTTACCCATTCACTCCCGTTGAGCCAGCACGTCGGTAACCAATGGGAGGCGGGCCTTGGTGTGCATCAACCCCGATTTGGCAGGTACGCGGCTGGGCCGTCGGTCCATCGTTGGTGCCTTTGGCTTCACCAGCGGAGCCTCTTGGTTGTGACTGCCCCTCGTTCAACCAGGCAAGACCCGCCGGTCGCCGGAATATTTTTGGGTGGCCAATACTTCTGCAAGCCGGCGGTATGGAGGACAGTCTGCATTGAATCCAGCGAGGGCCGTAAAACCTTTGGCGGAGCACCTTCTACGCCTGGTAGGTATCAATCCATCTGCCCTGCCCTCTTCTGCCCCTCGTTCCTGCTCACTTTCCATCATCTCCCCAACTTCCTCCTCGCTCCTGCTCGCGCCTTTCGTCTCGTAACTGCCCCCCTCACTCCTGCTCACGCCTTCCGTCTCGCAGCTGCCCCCCTCGCTCCCTCGTCACATCGTCTTCGTCTTCTCTTTCTCAGCTTCTTCTCGTTCCTTTCCGCAACCAACACCACCACAACCAACAACACCGCCTTCCGGGTTGCTCTTTTATTTTCTCTCGACACCCTCATTTCCGTCACCATGAACCCCTCCGAGCAGCAGACGATGGAAAGCGACAACGACTCGTTGTTTGGGGACAGCGAGCTGGATGGCTCGCTCTTCGGAGACTCGGAGAGCCCCGACTCGCCGCTGGACGCGTCCGAGTCCGCCCAGCCTGCTCTTGCACAGTCGGAACAGCCAGCCGTTTCTCGAGTGGCCCCAAGGTTTCTCATGCCAGTCGTCCCCCAGCCACCTCAGGTGCCTACGCCCCCAGCTCGCACCCTGAGGCTCCCGACTCTCCCTTCCGCATCGTCGGAACCCTCGTTCGTCGCCGCTCCCCCCGAGGCATACGGCCTAGCCCCAGCCGCTACCTTCACAGCACCCTCGTTCGTCGCTGCTCCCGCCGAAGCGTACGGCCCGATCGCCAACCGGATCGAAGACGTCCCCGTCGTTGCCGGGCCCCCGGCACCCGCCCCCCCGGCACCCGCCCCCCCGACACTCGCCTTCCCGACACCCGCCTTCCGGACACCCGCCCCAGCCGCCACCTCCACAGCACCCTCTTTTGTCGCTGCCCCCGCCGGTGTGTACGACCCAGTCACCAACTGGACCGAAGATGAAGATGTTCCCGTCGTTGCCACCCCCCCGGCACCCGCTCCCCCGGCTCCCGCCCCCCCGGTTCCCGCCGCCAATGGTCCTCCCGTCATCGGCGTTGGCCAAATCCCTGGCTACCAGTACCGCGAGGCTGTGACCCAGCAGAACCTCACCCTCCTCGCCAACATTGGCGACTTTGGGTCTGACTGGTCTGACACGGCCATCGCCGAAACTCTGGCGCATTTCCTGACCCTCCAGAAAAAGGACACGTTCCCGATTCTCAGCGAAAGGCTCGAGATCTCGGAGGATCGCAGGAAGAAAGTACTGTCGCCAACCTGCCGGGAGTGGCTCACCAACTCGGAGGAGTACCGCTACCTCCTCGACTATACGGTGGTGGAACCCCCGAATGCGGCGACCCTCGCCAAAAAGAAGATAAACCTTCTCGCTGCATCGGTCGGGATCCTCCGTGGCGGTAACCGGGGAATCCAATGGTTCGGCGACGACAACCGCACACTGGTGTGGCCACGGGATTCGACGGTGCTCTGTTTCCACTTTGCTCATCTTCTCTACCGGGTAGTAACCTCCCATACCCAGGTGGAAAAGAACAAGAGCCGGAGGAATTCGGACACCCAGTCGCCCACCCCGGTGGCTGCACCAGTCCCCGCCGCCGCGCCAGTGGCAGACATCCCCGACGAGTACCTGACCGAGCTCGTGCGCCCACACCCTTTCTCCCAACACATCCCCGCCGCCGCACCAGTCCCCGCCGCCCCAGCCCGGGTGGCCGCACCCGACCACCTCCATGGGGTCGGAGAGGGTTTGGGGAACACCTTCTCCAACCCAATCGTTGTTGATGCCGTCTCCCCCGCCCCGTCTCCCAGGGAAGGCACCCGGGAAAGTCCGGTCGACCTGGATCCCCCGGGCCCCGAACAAGCCGAGCCTCCTCGCGTCTCTCTTTCTCGCAGCCCCTCCGCCGAGGACGTGACGCCAGCGCCGACAGGTGGGACCGCGGCTCCCGCACAAGCCGAACCTCCTCGACCCTCCCTCTCGCGCAGTCCCTCCGGGGACGTCGCGCCCGCACCGCCGGGAAGTACGGCGGCCCCCGAGCAGCAACAGCCGCCGCCAAAGAGGAAGAGGAAGCAGTACGACTGGCTGCCGGGGGGCAATGACTACCACGCCATCAGCAAGTTCGGTCCCGCGAAGCGTGTGCGACGCGGGTAAACGGCAAGCTGGGCGCCGTGTCGACGAGAGACAGAGGCCGAGGTGCGGTCGTGACCGTCTTTCTTTCCACTGTCGTGTTGCAGATCTCGACAATGTGACGGCGATTTGTCGTGAGGTCGAGGACTTGTTTCTTCGGGAGGATGTGTTGGTCGATCGCAAATTTCGATCAGCGAAAGCGACCGTACCGTCTGGGACTTGTTTCTTCATGCGGTCGTCACTGTTGGAGCTGGGCTGGGATCAGTCAACGGCACTGGAGGTACGGTCGAGGACGTCCTTCCTTGGGCGGTCATGGTTGCCGGTCGCCCATTTTCGACAAGCCGTTTCCGACGAAAGCGTGGTACGGGGCAGAGACGTCAGCAATCTCGCCGGGCATATGGAGGTGGTGTTGGCATCTTCCATCTGGCGTCTTCCACCCGGCGTCCTTCATTCAGCATTACCCCACACGGGTCACAAACGGCGACAGCATCGATGAACTGCTCCCGGTTCGCGTTCTGGTAGGGGCCAAACTGTCCCTGGACACACAGAGATGACGTCGTCGTCGTCCACCAAGAAGTCGGCGAACGGGACCGGCGACACGGCGAACGGGCCGAGATCCATACGGAAGACATTTCCGACATTCTCGCGCCATGTAACGATATTCGGAAAGAGGGGGACCAAGGAGCTCGCGAGAGGATTCAAGAGACTTACAACGACATGGAAGAGAGGGGGGGGGGCTAATAATTGACGACATGATACCCGGACTCAGGTCCACACTACAAGGGATTCGCCTCAAGGCATGGGAGTTTGGGAAGGGATTTGGCTTTATGGGATCGACTGGGTCGCGCAGCTCGCCGTGTCACGAGCGGGATCTTTTGGGGGGATACTTAATAATCACTGGGAGGAAAGACGTTCTGGGAACAACGACGGGACTCGGGGGTCAGTCTGGATAATTACAGGGATGGAAGGATGAATAGAAGATAGGTACTTAAAGGAAGAGGACTTGGCGCATTTGGCTTTCGATCCGGTTTGGGGTGTCTGATGACAACCTTTGTACGAGATGGAAGGGATGGTGATGATATGAAAGGCGATACGCTGGCGGTGGATGAGACACTGGAGGTTATACCCGCCTGAAGTAACTGAGGCTCGGCGTCGGATGGAAGGGAGGCTTTGACGACGGTGGAGAGTGACCGGGTCGTTTGTCTGAAGAGTATAAAGTCACGAATGCATCGTCATCTCTCTGTGTCTATGGTCCCAATGCATGGAAGCCTTTCTCCTCTCCTCGACGGTGTGTCCAGAAGCCGTAACGAAGACGTGCCGATGTCTCTCTGGGGATGGGTCGAGCTACTATCCAGTAGCCTGCTGCCGTAGCAAGGTGCATCGTGCAGCTTCATGTATGGAGCCTGGCACGCCTGACAGAACTTGTCCGGCCCCATGAGCTGGATGGTACCTGGACGGTTGTACTGGACAGTGCAGCAGAGCAGTACAACGGACATGGAAGTTGTCAACGGATGGATCGCTCGACACGGGCTAGATATACTTCTTATGAGACGGAAGTCGCTCGTCGGGCATATTTGGCCGTAGAGGAGGTTGCTATCAGGTGCTTGGCCCGCACGAGGGACAATGTTTCTGTGCCAACGCGGACCCCGTTGTCAAGTAGCCACTCGACACAGGGATTCTGGCCCCGGATCTCTGGGGTTGGGCATTGGATGCCGATACGGGTGGGAGATGATATGGGAGTTGCTGACACGGCCTAGTATCTTCGCTTGGCGGGCGATGACTGATCGTTCAGGAGCACGGCGGGTGGCCAAAGTCCTTCGGCATGCCGCGCTTGGATCGCTTGCTCCGTATGTTGAGATTCTCTCGCGGGGTGTGATTGTCAGATGAGAGTCGCTGGAACGCGGGGGTGGTTGTCAGTGTGATGATTAGGGTGTTGATGTCCGCGATCGCAGAGGAACGCTGTTGGTCTGTGATAGCAGGAGTGCGGCGAGCGAGGCGCGAGAACACGTCAACCAACACCCCCGGCGTCTGACTGGCCGCAATGGAGATGCGCTTCTCGAACACCGAGACGTCGCCGGTGTGGTCGACGGTGTAGTCGGACACTCGAACCGTGGCCTCGTCGCCTTTTGCTGGTTCGGCGCTGCTGCTGCTATACGCCGGCGGCAGGGCGTCGGTGGGGGTTGTCGATGTGGGCGTGAGCTGCTCGTCCAGGGATTGCCGCACCACCCATTTGCCGCTCAGGAGGACGGATCCGCGCCCCAGTTGGTGATGTGGGAGGATGTCCTTGTCGGGGTGCTTGTGTCGGGTCCCGGACCAGGGTGCTCTTCGTGGGCAGCGATACACGGAGGCCCCTGGGCTAGCAGCCGACTTTCTGAATACCATCCTGGAACGCTGCCAGGATGAAGTCATGGACGACGTTAAACCAGTGCCCAACGACAAAATTGGGTTGGAAATGCCCGAGACACAAGCAAGAGGGCGTGTCATGTGGGAATCATCTGGAACAACAGGTGGCCCTGCCGGGGGGCCATGTTGTTGCCCTCGGCCTCAGCCACTCTGGCGTGCCGTGGTCCTGTTTCTTGCAAAGCGCATAAAACAGGTTGCATGTCCACGGGACAACGGGAAGCCCCCATCTGTCCCTACGATGTTCAGACAACTATTCTGGTGGTTGTTACGGCCCCGTGGAGCCAAAGGGTGAGGGACTCTGGAGAGAAGTTCGTAGAGAACTTGAAGAAGTTTGTCGATATGTTATCATCTCGTGAGATTTCTTCCAGCAAGCGGAAGCGGACCTCCTCTGGAGTTGCTTGCTGACCGCGGCGTGGCTCGCCGCACTGGCCGCCCAGCGTCTCATCTCCAGTCGGAGGGACAGGAAGAGATTACGTCCAAAGCTCCCGTGTTCCCGTGCGGTCGCCGGTGGGGATCTGGTCCATCTTGCGGGATCGACTCCCCGGGTGCGGCGACGAAGCTCCCCCGGATACGGTCGAACACCCCATCGACCAAACGCTCTCCGTCCTCAACAGCCCCGCAATGTGGCATGGTATTTTGGTCGAGGGCTTGTCACCGGGTCCATGTGGCACCCAAGCCCGACGACGCCGGCGGCAGCAGCTTATCCTCGGCATCGCACGGAAATTGGACCACCACCAGACCCGGGCTGGGAATGCAGACATCCCCCCCCCGCCCTTGCGGGGATTGCCGCGGGGTCATGCAACTCGTTCTCGTTGGGGGGTTGATGATATGGAGAGGAGATGCCCGGCCGTGGACGTCTCCAGGGGCCGTTGGTCATAGTACTCTCTCGTGCGGTTGATGGAGGGGATTGGGTCAGAGACGGCCGGTCCGACAATGGTCGTGACCATGTCCGTTCGTTGGTCGGATGCCAACCGGCCCCGATGGGGGGCACGGGAGCCCTCGGGTGTTGCTTTCGATGACATCGCAGGAGAAAGTCTCGATGCGAGGTCTTAGTGGCCTGGGAAGTCCCAGTCGTAAAGGAGCTGGACGACGTTATGGTGGGCTTCGACGCAAGCGTGCCCGGAGTTAGACGGCGGGCTTCGAGATGGGGGGTCGTCGTCGTCGGCCACTCTGGGAGGGGCGATGGGATTGTCCGGGTGCTTGGATACTGCTGCAAGCCGAGGCCCTCTCTTCGCCTGGAAGCCAGTTCCAGGGTCGCAACACGGCTACTCCTTTCGCGCATCCTGTTCCATGCGAACTCCGAGAGCTACAGCTCCAAGCGATCCCCGTCAGGATCGGCTTCCAGACATAGACGGTCTGTCAAGAGCACGAAAAGGCTGATGCCCTAGTCTCCCGTCGTGCCAACCAAGGTTGAAAGAGACAGACATCAGACAGTTGGCGAGAGAGGAGACACATGTCAGCGAGAAGACCATCACCCCCCTTAGTCTTGTAAAGATATTAAAAGCTACTGGATATGCTCCCGGCGACGCATGCGTCCATCTCTATCTCAAACAAGGAACCTCAAGGCCCAAGCCATGACAACCGGCATTTCATAGCGATGATGTTGTCCACCCCATGTGCACATCCAAAGAAAACGCCTTGCGCCGCCCCAGGATGAGCTCAATCTGGCATCCACCAGTTGTTCGTACATCCTCCTCAGAAAACACACGCAGTCTAACAAAATCATAGCCTTATCCTCCCCTCCCCAGAGCCACCCCCTCCCCCAAACCACCTTCTCACGTCTGCACCATTACCGCCCCGTGACGAAGGACCAGCAGCCCCCCCATCGTCATCCCCACCCATCCACTTGGGCTTCTTGATATCCTGAAACCAGCTCGGCGCATCCATCGTGTCAAATGTATTCTGGATCCTGTGTCCAAGCGCCTCAAAGAAATTCTCGTCTTCCGGTTCCACCTGTCGCGACCGACGGGCCGAGGTGTTCGCCCCTGCAGACGGTCTGGTATTCGGCGATGTCCCCATTGGCGTCGTCGGTCCGCCTGTTGCTCTCGCGCCGCGGCGTGACGACGCAGTTGGGATGGACCGAATAGGCGCGGCCCTCGCCCCACTGCCGCCGGCGATTCGGGTGGCGGCCTCGGAGCGACGGCTGCGGATGGCGGCCGAGGTGCCGTTGAGCTCGCGCTCGATGAGATCGCGGCCCTCGCGCCAGGTTCCGGAGCCGTATATGTCAACCTCTTCATCATCGTCGTCAATGAGATCGACACCAAGGCCGATGGAGCGGCGGACGCGGCCGTACAGGCCAAAGAGCGTGGCGCCGACGGGAACAAGTATGAAAGCAGGGAAGAGCATGTCGAAGCGCGTGCCGAGGCCGGTGAGGTTGATGAGCTGGCCGAGGAAATCGTAAAAGACCGTGTCGCGGTAGAGGGCGCCCAGGAAGGTCATAAAGTTGTACGAGAGGGGGACGCTGAGGCGCGCGACTTGGCTGGCGTACCAGAAAGCCGATTCGTGGGCCGTGTTGCGGCGGACGAGGGCCCGGCCGCGCCAGACTTTGACCTCGGTGATGGATGTCAGGGCGGCGGCGCACATGTACATCATCCAAAAGGCCGCAATGACTTGGCCAGCGAAGCCGACTTGGCCATTTTCGCCTTGCCAGTGGTGGATGATGCTGTAGCGGATGATGGAAAAGTTGGGCAAGAGGCCCTTGACGACTTCGGACCAGACAATGCAGACCGAGGCGAGGGACAAGAGGCCGCCCAGTGCGAGGTGCAGCTTGGGCAGGACGTGGTAGTAAAGGATGAAGCGAGTGTACGGTGAGAGCGGGTTGTACTTGTCAAGGACGCCGGCGGTCGGGGATGCGGCGCCAAAGTCGAGTTTCTTGGAGGCGGCCGAGTCGAGGATCGCTTGTGTCCTGACAGCATATTGGAGGAGGCGGTTCCACTCGCTGACCCATCTCGAACGCGAGTGTTTGGCGCGGACGAGCTGTCGCGTGAGGTCGGCCATGTATTTCTCGGTTATGACGGTGGGCAGGATCTTGTTGTTCTCGCCAGTGCCCGGGACCACGCGCGAGGTGGCCGGTCCGGATTCGGGCAAATTTGTGAGATCAAGCAGCTCCTCAATCCAGTCCTGGAACATGGAAACGCTTCCACCCCTCCGCTTGCTCAGCTCCGATACCTGCATCTCAAGGTCCTCCAGGTTCATCTCGGCGTCCTCCATCTTCTCATAGATTCTCGGGGCCTGCGACTGGATCCTGCGGAGCTTGCCGCTGATGTTGGCGTTCCGGAACAGGCGTCGAGGGATGGCGACCAGGCCATGCCCCATGAGATAGATGGCAAGAGCCAGACCCCAGCAGTATGCGAGAGCCATGACGGTGCTCTGGAGCGACTCGGAAAAGCCACCGTATGATATGAGGACGTATATGAGACCGATGATTCCCGACCCGAAAACGATGGCATAGTACTGGGCGTTGGATCGCAGGGAGTCGAGGACCTTGTCTCGGGGTTCGCGGTAGCCGGAGTCGGAGAACTCGGCCAGGATGGGCAGGATGAACCTGATATATGTTAGGGGCTCGTCACTCCGTGGACGTGGAAGGCCGGACATACCATGTCAGGGCAAATGTCAGCCAGTATGTGATCCTCCACGACACCTTGAGGGCGCCTCGGGGCAGCCAGATGCCGCGGGCGGCGATGTCATC
Source organism: Podospora conica (assembly GCA_030685255.1). Taxonomy (NCBI): domain Eukaryota; kingdom Fungi; phylum Ascomycota; class Sordariomycetes; order Sordariales; family Podosporaceae; genus Podospora; species Podospora conica. The sequence continues at coordinate 25,896 of MU839469.1, read as the reverse complement.
GACCATGGCGCTGGATGCCAGGTCGATGGGCACCAAGAGGATCATATTTGCGGGGAGCCATATCGCAAAAAAGACAGGGACCAGGAGGTAAGCCGGGGTCGTGCGGAGGGGAAGGTAATAGCGCAGGATGAGGAGGACCGTGATGGAGATGACGATGAGGGCGACAAGGGCAAAGATCTCGGAGCCCAGGGGCGAGGCCGTCGCGGGTTCAAACATGGCGGTTGCGATCATGCGCTGGGCATTTTCTGCTCGGTCGGCGAGTCGGCGCGTGTGATGAAGCCGGTGTCTCGATGCGACGAAGGTTCGCAAGTTGGTGGTGGTGTTGGTGTTGTCGACACTGGACAGAGGCGTTCGTGGTTGAAACTCTTGGCGGAGGGAGAACCCTGCCATCATTATGTCACACCCCCGCGGCAGGCACCAGTCAGCAATCAAAGTGGGGCACCTGACCTCCATAATTGCTTATCAGTTTATCAAGATCTCCCGGTTCAATGTTTCTCCCAAGCAAGATGGTGAGTATGAAATCATGTCGATATTTTCCATTTTCATACCATTATTGGATACCTTCATGACATCCTGGAGGTTGGAAGGTTCTGTTCGAGACCAACATCCAGGGTTAGGGTCACGACCGACATTGGGGGAATCACGATGGATGCCCCGCGATGCCCGGCCCGGCCCCCCCTGCTCAAACGGGGCAAAAAGTCCTGGGCGGGAGGGACCGCAGTCCGCAGAGTCGCATCTCTTGCCCGACATGCAGCTCGTGGAACCGTGGTAGAGCTCTGATAGGAAGACGACTGGCTTCGGTACTCTGTCGAGTCTGTCTCGGCTCATCGGAAACAGGAAAGGCTCCCGGCTCGAACCACCGATCCACCGTTCCACTGCTTATCACTTACCCCCGCAGTCCGTCATCTGTGTGAGGAACGGGAACAGGATCAGTGGAGTGACAGGACTGAGTGAGGGGTGAGCTGCTGGGCGTGTTGTTCACCTGGTACAGTAGGTAGATAACATCTCACGATGGCCCTCTCGGCCTACCCCCTCTTCCCTCGCCTTGCCCGACGTCCTTCCTCGGTCCTGGCCACCACACTACCTCGACGGACATTCGTACGCTGCTTCTCCCTCACCTTGGCCCTCAACCACCCCCCACAGACACAGACAAAATCCACCATGGAGGTCGAGCTCACAGCTCCCAACGGCCGGCGGTGGACGCAGCCCCTGGGCCTCTTTATCAACAATGAGTTCGTCAAGAGCAGCAACGACCAAAAGATTGCCTCCATCAACCCAACGTATTAGCCATCCTACAACCTGTTAACCCTGGTCTCGATGCTGACCGGATATCCAGAACCGAAGACGAAATATGCTCCGTTGCTGCCGCCACCGCCGAAGATGTTGATCTCGCCGTCGAGGCCGCTCGCAAGGCCTTCAAAGACCCCTCCTGGAGGGCCCTCTCTGGAACCGACCGCGGGGCCTTGATGACGAAGCTGGCCGATCTGGTTGCCCAAAACGCCGAGACCCTGGCCACTATCGAGTGCCTCGACAACGGCAAGCCGTACTCCGTGGCTCTCACCGAAAACGTCCCCGAGGTTGTCAACGTCCTCAAGTACTACGCCGGCTATGCCGACAAGAACTTTGGCCAGGTCATCGACGTCGGCCCCGCCAAGTTCGCCTACACCATCAAGGAGCCCCTCGGAGTCTGCGGCCAGATCATCCCATGGAACTACCCGCTTGACATGGCCGCCTGGAAGCTGGGCCCGGCCCTGTGCTGCGGCAACACGGTGGTACTCAAGCTCGCCGAGCAGACGCCGCTCTCGATGCTCTACGTGGCCAAGCTGATCAAGGAAGCCGGCTTCCCCCCCGGCGTCATCAACATCATCAACGGCCACGGGCGAGAGGCCGGCGCGGCGCTCGTGCAGCACCCCAAGGTGGACAAGATTGCCTTTACCGGCAGCACCGCGACGGGCAAGGAGATTATGAAGATGGCCTCGGCCACCATAAAGAACATCACGCTCGAGACGGGCGGCAAGTCGCCCCTCATCGTCTTTGAGGACGCCGACCTCGACCAGGCCGCCACGTGGTCCCACGGAGGCATCATGAGCAACCAGGGCCAGATCTGCACGGCCACGTCGCGCATCCTGGTGCACCAGTCCGTCTACGACACCTTTGTCGAAAAGTTCAAGGCCAAGGTCCAGGAAGTCTCGGTGGTGGGCGACCCCTTTGACGAGGCCACCTTCCAGGGGCCGCAGGTTACCAAGGCGCAGTATGAGCGGGTGCTCGGCTTTATCCAGTCGGGCAAGGAGGAGGGCGCGACTGTTATGATGGGAGGGGAGCCGGCGCCGCAGAACGGAAAGGGGTTTTACGTTGCGCCGACCGTTTTTACCAATGTCAAGCCGAGCATGAAGATCTTCCGGGAGGAGATCTTTGGTCCCTGCGTTGCCATGGTGTCGTTCTCGACCGAAGAAGAGGCCATCGAGCTGGCTAACAACACGGCATACGGTCTGGGGGCTGCGCTGTTCACCAAGGACCTGGTGCGCGCCCATCGGGTGGCTCGCGAGATCGAGGCGGGCATGGTCTGGATCAACAGCAGCAACGACTCGGATTTCCGGATTCCGTTTGGGGGTGTCAAGCAGTCGGGGATCGGGAGGGAGCTGGGAGAGGCGGGTCTCCAGCCGTATTGCAACGTCAAGGCGATACATGTAAACATGGCGGGTTGAACCATTGTGGTCAGGTTGATGGTGTCCTTTAGTCCTGAAGTGTTGTCGTTTCTGTCGAAATTCCATGTGAGCAGCCACCGTGAATCAAGCAAATATGATCTGACGGAGATGCGATTTCAAGTGATTGTTGTAAAAATAAAATAGCAAACCCAGGCTCTGGCACCTGGATCCTGCATTCCACAGGGTTGGGTCCGGGCTGGGTTGGGGGTCTCTCTTGGGGGCCTTGGGGAAGCTTGGCGAACCCCACGAACCCCAACTCGAGGGGCTGCACGCCAAGACATTCGGCTTGGCCGAGGTCACGCCCAACCTGGCCAAGACCGAAAAAGTTGGAGGCTACGATCTGGCCCTTCGTCATCTCGTCGTCCCGTCATCTGCCATCTGCCCAAACTTTGACTTGACCACATTGCCTTTTCCACCACGCGCGTTCCTCCCATCCAGGAACCACCAGGCTGACTGCCTCTGAACCCCCCTGGCTCCGACGTTTCAACATCCACAATCCATCTCGACGACGCACTCGGTCCCCCCATATCGCGCAATCCGCGCATTTGATCGAGTCCCCGACGGACAGCGACACCCATGGCGCCGACGATCCAGACTGCCTCCCTCGGTCTCTCGTACCCAGTATACGCATGCGACTTTGACCCCCAAGATGCGAACCGGCTCGTTGTCGGCGGCGGCGGCGGCGTGTCCAAGACGGGCGTCCACAACAAGATCAGCGTCATCGATGCCTCGCACAGCGACTCGCTCCAGGTCGTCTCCGAGCTCGACCTGAGCGCCAACGAGGACAGCGTCACGTCGCTCGCCGTCGGGCCAAAGCGGGCGAACGGAAAGTCCATCTTGGTCTTTGCAGGCGTCAACTCGAGTCCCGCCGACGTGGTCAAAGGGACGAACGAGCACTTTCGCGTCTTCACCATCGAACCGACCCTCAAGGCCAAGGCCCAGTCCGGCATCACCGAGATTTCGAGGGAGGCCATCTTCAGGCCCAACGACCCCAACACATATCAGCGCGTCTTGAGGATATCCCAGCCATTCCCGGACCAGCCCCAGATCGGCGCCATCGCGACCGGCTTCGCCAGGGAGTCCCAGATCGCCGTCTTTGACGTCTCGCCCACCAAGTCCTCTGTGCCCCGCGGCACCATCGAAATAGACAAAGAGGCCAGCGATCTCGACATAATACAGACCGGCGACGGCGAATACCAGCTGGTGTACTGCGACGACTACGAGATCTACACGATGAGCATTGGGAAGAAGTCCACAACCGGCCCGACCTGCGTCTTTACGATTCCCACCACCGAATCTCCCCGCCCCTCGTTCCGCTCCATCCGCTACCTGACACCCACCTTTGTCCTCGCCGCCGCCAACATCCCCAAGGCCGGCGGCGTTGTCCTCCAGGGCTTCCGTCTGCCCAAGCCGGACCAAGGCAAGGACGCCAAGGCGCGCCTCGCCATCTCGGCCAAGCTCCCCAAGACCATCACCCGCACCACGGGCATGGCCGTGCGGAACCTCTCCCCGCCGCTCACGCCCACGGCCAAGTACGGCGACTCTGAATTCGTCATCGCCGTGGCCGGCCACGACAGCTCCGTCACGCTCTACAAGCTCGACCACACCACCACGCTCAACGTCGACCTCCTCTCCAACCTCCACCACATCACCACCTTCAAGTCGGTCCACCCCGGTCCCATCTCGGGCCTCACCTTCTCCCCCTTCGTCCCGCCCAAGACCCCCACGATGCGCCGCCACCACATCAAGCTCGCCACGATCGGCTCCATGGGCAACTCCCTCGTCGTGCACACCCTCCCGCTGCGCAAGGTGGTCGAGAAGCCGCCGACCGCCACGGCCCGCCGGCACTCGGTCGGGCCGCCGCGCCCGCCGCGCTACGTCGTCGACCTCAAGGCCCACGGGCCCTCGGGCACCCCGCTCATCATCTTCATGACGGTCATCATGGCGCTCCTCGCCATCCTCGGCCAGTCGCTGCTCGAGATCAAGGGGCTGTCGCCGCCCATCCTGCACGCCAAGCACATCACGCCCGCGAGCTGGCACTACCAGTACGGCCCCCCGGCCGCGCCCACGTCGGCGCCGAAGCTGGGGGATATACTCAACGGCATCGCGGGGGGGAGCGGCGACGGGAAGGTGGTGATGCTGGGGGGGGATGACGAGGTCAAGGTCGTGGGGGAGGAGGAGCACGATGAAGCCAAGGCTGGGAAGGCCGTGAGTTGGCACGAGCTCGGGGCGGAGCAGAAGGCGGCGTGGAAGCAGAGGTTGCAGGAGGCGGGGCACTGGGGGGAGGGGTTGGGGGAGGCGATTTTCAAGGGGGTGCTGTTTGGGGAGATTGGGGGCGCGGTGGCGGGGGCTGTGAGGGAGCTGTGAAGTCGGGATGGATGGCTTGTATTATTGTAGGATGGGTGTATGGGGCATTTCATGGCGATGATGAATCAACAGCGCTTTTTGTTTGCTTGGGGGATGGTCGGGTTGGCTGGTTGTGTTGCGAAGTTTTGGGGATTGTGTTTCTCTTGGGCATTTATGTTCCGGTCTTCCAGCGGGTGGTGCGGAGTATATTTGGGGTCAGGTGGGTGGTATCTACAGTATATCAATGTAATGTGTTACAACGACTTAACCTGCTGCACTCGGTGACTTTTTGACGACATTCGAGTCCTCGGTCCTGGCAAGATCGAGTTACCCCGACAACCAGCTCGCCAAAGGAAATAGGGGCTGCTTGGTAAGCACTGCTGCTCGACTCGAAACTCTATCCCTTGTTCATTTTTGCTCTATCAAACCCAGATGTGCCATTTTGACCCCCTATATCCATTCGTGTCGCCTTGGTACGTATTTACATCCACCGAACCCACCCCCATCCAATCCCCCCTACCTTCTCCCAACACCCCCCAACGAACCTACAACACCACCCCCAGCCAACCTACAACAAAACCCCAGCCCCAACCCCAACCATCCCCAAAACCCACCCCAAAACCCCCATCCCCTCCCCTCCAAACCCAAACAACCCCCCCGCCAGCCTCCCCACCCCCGCCCCCGCACCACTACTAGCGCTCGCCACCAGAACCTGCTCCCCCATCCCCTCCGCCCCCGCCGTCACCGTCACCGGCGCGAACCCGAACCGGTCCCCGCTCGTCCAGTTGTACCGGTACGTCGAAAAGGTCCCGTTCCACGCCGTGTTGCGCGCGTACCACCCCGCGCCGACGTGCGTCATGCTGCAGCGGGCCGAGGCGGTGCCGTTGAGGGAGCAGCGGTTGATTCTACACATGTTAGTACAGGCTTAGGAAGGGTGGGGGGGGGGAGGTACAAAGTTTGTTCCGGCGTATCGGGATGCGCATGCGTAAACATAAACGTCGCCGGGCCTTGGGTGATGGTGCTGGGGTGGCCGATGGAGGTGGGGATTGAGGGGAGGGTTGGGCGGTCGGAAGACGGGGGGGCGACTGTTGTTGTTGTGGTGGTGGTGGTGGAGGCTGCGGTGGCGGTTGAGGGGGCGGTGGGGGAGGAGGTGCTGCTGCGCTGGTCGAGGCGGGTCGAGGTGATGACCAGGGTGGTCAGGGAGGCGGCGGCGTCGATGGAGAGGATGGAGCCCGAGACGCGGTGCAGGAGGGTGTAGGGGAGGCCTTCGTAGGAGCGCTCGGCGATGAAGAAGATTTGGACGACGCGGGTTACGGCTGTGGTTGTTGGTGGTGGGGAGGGTGTTTGCTGGGCGGAGAGGAGGGTGGCGAGGAGGAGGTGGGTGAGGAGGAGGAGGAGGGAGGGCATTTTGGCGGTTTGGGACTGGCCTCTGGGAAGGGGTGAAGGGGCGGTTTGGGCTCTACCATTTGAGGGCGTCGCGGTGGCTTCCAAAGGAGTGAACGGACGTGGTGTCCAGGGTTTTTTCGTGGAGATGGCGATGCTTGTCTCGGGGTTTCGTCGTGGAGTGGTCACATTGCAACTTGGAGGTGAAGAGTTCGACGGCTGCCATTTCCATTCCGAATGAATCCCAAATGACTGACGTCTTGTTCATGCTCCCTCTATATTCGACCCGTTCCCCGCGCTCCGCCTCCACCTTTGGATTTTCCCATCGCGACCAGCCGGGGGGGAGCGCCCTTTGTCCAAGGCACGCGGAGGTTGAAGAGCCAGCCGCGAGTTTAGCCGCCACGTCGACCAGAGGCCAAAACGAAACAGGTGGCCCATCACAGCGTCTCCCGCCCTCCCAAGCCCGGCGGCGTGCCATGTTTTCGGGGAATAATGCCCTTAGCATGTGTGAGGTATGGGGCGGTCCTGGGAGACGGATAGTGGGAGTGATGAATCCTCGGCACGGGGTATCCGGAGCCGGGAGGCTTTTGTGCTTCGGGGCCGGTAATACGTGTCACCGAGCACGCTCCGGCGGCGGTGCTCCGTGGTATCCTCCGATGGGCAGAGATGACACGAGAGAGTTCATGTGTCCTTGGGGGCGTTTGTGGAGGGTTGTGTTGGGTGGAGGACACGGGTAGCCACTTGGTTGTCCAGATCCAGACAGCACTTGCTGCGGGTCTCAAGTTGCCTCTCCTGATCTGTTTCGCTGTTAGAGATGGGAGAGATGGCGAATGTGGGGAGAGGGAAGAAGGAAGGAATGTGATGTGGTCAAGATGGACAATCTTGACCTGGTATTCTATGGTCCCACGGTGTGGCTCTCTTCGCGCCACGAAGAGAATCGACAAAGCGTGAAGCGGATGACTTTGGGTGGAGGGAGGATTCGATGATGAAAAACTGAAACCGAGGGAGAGACAGTGAAATGAGATGGGATGAGATGGGGAAGAGTTTGCATCGCAGAAGTAGAAGGAGCATCCCGACTTTGCCAACTCTGGTCGCACATACCCCTTTTACATCCAGCACCCATCATGCCATCCTCCCCAAATGGACAGACGATGCCCAAACAGATCAAACTGACAAACCGAATTCTGGGAGAAACCAATCCGACCCACAACACCCAACGGCCATCATCTCAGTGCAGCCGCAGCCAGCACCGGGAAGTTCTCCCACCAACTATTTGCCCCGACAGAAAAGAGTCTTCCCATTCCACCTCCTCCCATCCCACGAGGCCCGGGAAGAACCCGCCCAAGACCCTTCTCCCAATGGTTCTATCCAATCCCGATATTGAAACCGCCATCCGGAATCCCCGATTCCCTCCTGTACACACTCAGCCCTCGCACCTCTGCGCGTGGCGTCCGCCCGTTGGTGCCCGGAAGGGAAGAAACAAACTCGCCCACAGCAGCAGCAGCAGCAGGAGCAAAAGGTTACACCGGTTGGCGCGGACGCCGGCGCGCAAAGGAAACCAACAGCTTGTGTAATCACCCGGCTGGTGGCCCGTCATCCAGCAGGTGGTGGTTGGTGGTGCAGCATTTTGGCGATGTCGCAATGTCTCATCTGGGCTGTTTTGTTTCAATCTATTCTTTTTCTTCCGCCAGGAAGCAAATTTGCCCACGACGATGACCTTACACCCAACCAACGCTTGGGGGCGGCGGATGGCTGTGCTGTATGAATATCGTCTTCCTCCTCCTGCAAGGTCCCGTCCACATCGTACACTCCCGAATCTCCGAAAACGGCAGGTTATCCTCGCCCATCACCATGGTGTTTATTGTGGACTCTCGACCCTGGAGCAAAAAGGAGGCTGTGCACCCCAAGAACCAACCTTCCAACTTTCCGTCCCTCACATCCACACACCACCCCCCACCCCCACCCACTACTGTAAGTACGAGATGATCATGGCGTGCGCGCTGCAGCGATCGACAAGCGGACCTGCAGAAGAGATCTTGCAAGCCGGTGGATCCCTGCACAAGCCCACGAAGCCCAAGTTTCACGTTTCACGCCCGCGCGGGTCACAATTTCTCCAATATTTCTCACAGAGACAACACGAGTGTGTGTGCGACGGTTCTGGAGCTGGGTTTCCCCAGCAGGGGAGGGGGAAAGAGAGTTTGGTTCCTGAGTTTGTGTGTCCATCCGTGGTGTTTGTGTGTGCTTGCGCGCATTTTCTGCGTTCCGCGGTTGTCCGGCCGGCGGTCGCCCCTTTTTTGAGGAACCGAAAAACCCACATGCGCACCCACCCAGGTTCCCCGGCCGTGGTTTCCATTCTCGGTCTTGTTTCAAGTTGATGATGGGAGAGCCGGAGATAGATGGACGGAAACAGAAGGAGCACACACAACGCACAGCAGCAGAGATGATGATTTTTAAAATGTTTTTCGTTCCAATTGCTGCCGTTCCCAGCTCTAAAGCGTCGTCTCCTGGTAAAAAGTTCAAGAATAGACAGGGCGGTTTTCACCCTCGCCCCGAATAGTAAATACAGAAAAAACAACCAGCCATTTCTCTTCTTCGGAAAGGGGGGGTATACACAAAGGGATTAGAAGATTAAAGGGTTTCTCGCTCGCTTGCTACATTTCTTCGCTTTGGTGGTATCGATGATGATCTTGTCCTGCCTCCCAAAATGAATCCAGCTCCTCCTCCCCGCGCGCCTAAAAAAACACCGGTGTTGTTGTCGTCGTCATAAAGTGCCGTAAGCCCGGATCCCCAGCAGCGCCCGCTGTCTTGTGTGTGTTCGTGGCCTTGTTTGAAATCATGCGAGAGAGAAAGCAGTGGCTGTAAACAAGCGTGTGGTATGTGGTGGTGTCCCGTTTAGAGGAGGGCGATGGCAGCGAGGCCGGCAGCAGCGGCGAGGACGATGGAGCTGCCGAGGGTGGCGGCGCCGGCGGTCACGGTCGAGGGAGGGGGCTTGACGACGGTGCCGTTGCCGGGCTTGGTGGGGAAGCCGGCCGAGGGCTGGGCCGGGGTGGGGCAGGGGATGCTGACGGTCTCGTACTGTGGGAAATACATGTTAGCTTTTGAAAGGGTTTGGGGAATACACCGAGGGAGCGGGAGCTCCGGGAGCTCTTCGGGAGCAGATGGGGGCCTGGGGTTGTAGGGATCTAGTACATACTAGAAGGCTGTTAGCAAAGGAACGGTATAAACTTGCTTTGTCCCTCCACGGGAGCTCCGGGAGCTCTCGCTGAACCCTCTGATGAAAGAAAAGGGGGTGTATTTTACGTACCGATGACAGTGGGGATGACGGTGGTGATCTGGGTCGAGATGGTCTTGACGGAGAAGGTGGGGCAGGCCGGGGCCTCGGTGGTCAGGCTCTTGATGGGCCACGAGCCGGTGGGCTTGTTGCCGCCCTCGGACTTGGCGGGCCACGAGGCCCAGGTGCCGTTGGTGCTGGGCTTGATGACGGCGCCGGTGCCGGTGGCCTCGACGGGGCAGATGGTGGTGGAGACGGCGACGAGCTCGGTCTTGGTGACGGCGTGGCCCTTGTTCTTGGGGCAGTCCTTGACGTCGTCGGGGCACTGGGTGACGGTGTAGACCGAGGTGCTGTAGACGGTCGAGGTGGTCAGGGGGACGACGCGGCTCTTGACGACGGTCGACTTGGCCGGGCACGACGTGACCTCGGGGGCGCACGACGTGACGGTGGTGTACTCGGTGCTGTACAGGGTGCTGCCGGGCTTGCCACCCTCGAGGGAGGCAGCGGCCAGACCGGCACCGGCGATGATAGCAGCGAAACGCATCTTGACGGTTGGGGGGTTGTGGTGGTGGTGGTGGTGGTGGTGGTGAGGGTTGGGGTGGTGGAAAAAGAGTGACTTGAAGCTGAAAGCTTGTGTGTGAAGATAGCAGTTCTCAAAAAGAGTGGACGACCGAAGTCAAGATGATTGTCAGGAAGCTGAAGTGGCTGGTGGGCTGAGGAGAGAAGGAGAAAGACAAGACGAGGGCTCGGGGAGGACAGCCATTGTTAAATACGCTCAATGGGCCTCGTATACTGCGTACGGGCATCCCATGTCTTGATTTCAAGACCAAGACTGGACCCGTTCCTCCAGTCCCGGTCTGGTCGTTCCCCGTTTCCCGTGGCCGGTCTCCACCAACCGTTGCACCAGACCAGCATCTCATAGCACTGGCGCAGGGGGTGTCCATCATGTCCAATTCCGGGCTGGCGGAGTGCGTTGGTGGGTGCGATGACAACAGGAGTGAGGGTGTGTGAGAGGGACCGAGAGGCGGCACTGCACGAAGAGACGGGCGTGGCATCCAAAATTGCTGGCCCAGCGGTGCCGTCTGATTTGTCGCGCAGCAAACTCGCCCTCTTTGCCCGTCTACCAATCTCGTCTGCGATAGTGATGGTCGCCACAGGCCTCGCGAGGCCCTCATTTTCCCCAATTGACCCGATCATGGTTGCATTTCCAAAAGGGGGCCTTTGCCGGGCGGTGGGCGCAGGGTCCATTCTGGGGGGAGCATGATTTTGGAGGATGGAGGGTGGCATCATGGCCATGGGCCGTGGCCCGCCACGACGCCAACGGTTGCCGCGCGATGGCGGGCAGCATGGCCCAGCCCAGGCTTGAACCGGCCGAGCCTGGAGAGAAGAGATGGAGACTGTCGCCAACCCGGGGAAGGTTGCAATCTGCATCCACTTTGGCAAACGACCAACGCGGAGAGCCATTTTCGCTTGTCGACATTGCGCAGGAGAAGCTCGAATAGCCGGCGCAAACACTCGCGATGCCCCTTGGGCGGAGAGTTGTGGTTCTTGTGGGCACTGGACGAGGAGACATGACGGTGAGGTCGAAAAAAGCAGCACAGCACAGACGGTCAGAGATCGGAGGGGGGGGAAGCTGACGATCTCGCACCAAGATAGAGCCCCTGCCCCCATGCACCGTGGCTGCAGTGAGAATTCCTTCTGCTGCTTTTAGGGTCACCGCCTCAAAGCTTAATCTATCGCACCTCGTCGGCATTCCTAAAACGGATCCCATCTCCTCGACTGCATCTCGGCTTCTCGACTCTGGCCTCCTAACCGCCGGGACTGTTGGAATGATGTCGCGCCTCTTCTTCTACATGGGATTACCGCTCATTCAACATGTGACGGCCATTGGCAAACTGTGGTAGGTGGTGCTCCCGGAGGTTGGAACCCTCCGCCGTCCGGCCCTGTCGTCGGGGCATCTCCCCCTTGCCATTGGTCGAGAGCGGCAGCTGCGTGAACACACCCAGATGCTCTGCAGGAATGAATAGATAGTGGTTTTGATTGAAATGCAGGAACCAAACGCTGTGGGTACCCTGACGAGCTCTGAGACCCCTCCATCGAAGATGGAGGCGCCTGGCTGATAGGCAAGACCGTTTCCCTGCCGAAACACAAGCGAGATCAGTGACTTTCAGGGCACGAAACATGGTCATCTCATTGCCCACGGTCTTTGCCCATCTTCCCGGTTTGCGCCAAGTCGATTGTCCCGGTCGGCGACCACGGCAGCCACGGCTCGCACGGTTCTAGAATTTCTCCCCGCCGACGAACGCCCTCCCGCCGATTGCCCATGATCAGCCACGCCGGCCGAATCATACGAGGAAGGAGGAGAATGGAGGAGAGACAATCAAGATTTGGAGGCAATCACAGCCGCCAGCTCCGCCCCGGTCCTCGTTTCAAGTCGGCAAGATGTGGACGGGATCAACACGTGCTGGAGCTTCTTCGGTCATCCAGAAATCTCATCCCATGATTTTGGTCCAAGTCCAAAAGGTACCATCCACTTGGCGCCTAGCGTCAAGCTTTAGGATGGAGGATAAGGGCGTATCCCAAACCCCCATTTGAGCCCTCGGAAACAGGGGGGCCTCGGAATCATTTCCGTGTGACAGAGGGACCCACCCAGGGTAAGATTCCCTACCCAAATCTTGGCAAAGTAAGGGCTCCGCTGTCTTTTCCGAGTATACTAATCCGCGCGATTTCCGACCTCTGTTCTAGTCTTAGGCCTCGGCTCGAGAGCCTCGTAACCCTACTTGGACGATAAGGCTAGATTGTATATAGGATAGAGGGGTCGAAAAAGGGTATCGTAAGGTTAAAAAGACGCGTTTATATAGAGTTTTATATTACGGTTTATCGTACGCCCCTTACCTTACCCTAACCTTATAGCTCGAGGGTAGAGGTATAAAGATAGCGAGGTTTATAGCTATAGCTTACGATCTTCTTACCTCGATACGTATACTTTTAACCTCTTTACCCCCTTATCTTCGTAATAGCGCCTTCCGACTACCCCTTAAACCTCCTCGAGGTCGTAGATATAACCGGCCCCAACCCTTAGCCGCGTACTATTAACAGCCTTTACCCTATAGCGGCGGCGGCGGCGGCGTTATCGTCGCCGGCGGTAGTAGTGGCGACCCCGAAGCCGGTATAGAAAAGGGTATTTAAAGCTCGACTTTTAGTTAACCCCTTATTATTAACAGCCGATTCCCCTTTTACGCCGTTACCTTCTTCGTAGGCCGTAACTCGCTAGACCTCCCCCTAGACGGCTATCCTATTAGAGATACTAAAGCGGGTAACTAACGTTAAACTATATAGTTAAAATAGCTTTAAGGAGACTACTTATACTTAGATTAGTACCGAGTTTAGAACCGAGTATAACCTTTAGGTTACGGTTAACTAAATCCGTAATAAGGTTAACTACTTTAAAAGGCTTTAACGTAGATAGGTAATATTAGTAGAGAATTCCGGCTTCGGATAAGACGAAATAATTAATATATATACCGCTTCGGATAACTATTAAGATACTATAATTAAGGTTAACCCCTTATATTATTTATATAAAGATTTATACTAACCTAGTATATTATAGGTATATTTAATTACTACCGTATTCCGCCTAAAGACTTTCCCTTACCGTAAGTTTATAACTAACGTATTCGGTAATAACTAAAGTACTACTAGTAGCGAGGCTATTACCTTTAGCTACCTCCTTATAACGCCGCTTAAGCGGTTAGAAGTTACAGTATTAGTAAAGGTTAAGTCGGACCCTAAGTTCTTACCTACTCCGAGCTATATAGTTAGTTAGAAACGCTTTACCGGAGGTAGTATAGATCCTAAGAAAAAGCGTAAGAAGTAAACTTATATCGATATACTCCTCGAGGGCTTTTACGCCTTAGCTATAACGCTTACTTAGCTAAAGACCTTACCGATTATACTACTTACTACTACCTTTACCGGTAAGTAGTTAGGGAAGGCGATAAATATTTATAACCTCGACTAGGCCGACTTTATTCCGCCCTACGTATTTATCTTAGCCTTCGAGAAGTAAGAGAGGTCGGAGTCGAGTACGTAGTACTTTTACTTAACTCGTAGGAAGGATTAGCTTATATACTAGTATAACCTAGGCTTTATACCGAACGCGGCGGACTTTCCGGAGGAGGCCGCGGAGGGGCGTGTTATCTTTACGGACCTTAAAATTACTAACGATAAGGAGGAGGACGAGGAGGAGGTTAAGGAGGAGGGGGTAATTATTATTTATAATACCGGACTGGAGTCCGTAGCGGCTATAGATACCAGGGTGGATTAATCCTTACATAGATTAGATAGGGTAATTAGATAAGAAAGGAGGGGTACGGTCTATATATATCCTTTACCTTCGGTAAAGGCAGACCTACCTTCCTTTCTTCCTTATTACCACCCCCCTTTAGTACAATACAATTAATTAACCTTACGGTTACCCTATTAAATAGTAGCTTAGCCTTTAATTTCTTAAGGCCCTAGATTATACTAAACTAACTAAAACTAATAACTTATCGACGAGCCCCTACGCCGCCGGTACCCGCGATCTAGTACGAATCGTACCCCCCCTCTCTCGGACTTTTACTTACTAGAAGACCTCCTTATCGTACTACCGGAGTCCAGACCCCTTTTTCTTACTAAATATATAAGTAAGGAGTCGCGCTTTAAAGCCGAAGGTTACCCTGATTATATACTCTATACTACGATTACTACGAAAAACTACTACTATTAGTAAATATATAGCTAGGAGTAATTAACTATCGTATTTTACTATAATCGTTCCCTTTTAGTAGTAAAAGTTCGCGACGATAGCCGTTTTTATACCTTATCGTTATAGCTAACGATTTTATTTAACGCGCCGATAAGGGGAAGAAGGCGTAGGATCCTTACCCTAATGATAATAATAAGTTCTCCGAGAACTATCTCGATACTATCTTCGAGGAAACCTATAACTCCGGCGCCGAAGTAAGCCCCTTATAACTCCGCCCCCGAGTTAAAGAAGTTAACGACGAAGAAAAACCCTACCGTAAGCCCCGAATACTACCCTTAGTATAACGGAAGTAAAGAACTAAAAGAGTTAACTTCTACGATATAATTTTATAATTATATATAGTTAAGTTAAACGATATACCCCTACGTTTAGGCGAACGTCCTAAGAAGTTCGGTAGTAATATCGAGTCCGTTAAGTAACTAAAGGTATATATAGCCTATTAGCTATTCGACTTAAAGATAACCGATATAAACCTCCTATATATCTACGATATAATAGATAGGAATAGCGGTATTATAAACTTAAACTTTAAGTTTTAAGGCGTAGATATTACTAAGTTAAGTATTAATATATATTATCTTACTACCGTACTAGTCTATAGACTATCCTTTCAAGGAATACGGTCCCTCTATCTATACTCTTTTCCCGCGTAAGCGGTCCTTATTCGAGGCGTTATCAGCCTCTTCCATTATTCTTTTCCTTTAATCCATAAGTCTAGATCTCTACTACCCAGCATAGTAACAAAGGAGTATTATACCTATCCAGGCATACGTATTATAAAGGAAATAGTACGCGTATATACGTCTTCGGCCCGCCCTTAGTCTTCCCTCGTCCTAGGGGCTTCCTACTTCTTCGTTTGTATTCCCCCGTTACGTATCTCTATCGTCTTTTTCGCCCTCGTTCTTATCCGTATATATTAACTACCCGTATAGGTAGCCCGTACTTCCTTCCCTATCTTTATAGCCCTACTTCCGGTCCTCGGACCTATATTTCCGGAGGTCCTCCCGGAAGTATAAAAAGGTCTCCCCCCTTTTATCCTTCCTTCCCTTTTCTTTTTTATTCGTCGTCTCCCTATATACGAGTACTCCCCGCGCCCCCCCCGACTCCTTTTATTTTTTTTCTATCCGCCTTTAGGCTTTTTTCTAATATCTCCGGCTTTTCGCCCTTTACCCGACCTTATACCGATATCTACCCTTATCCCTACGGGTAGTAGTACCCCCTTAGGTACCGCCCCCGTTAATAATAATATCTAGATTATCGGTTTATCCTTTAAGCGTTTTTCGGCCGGCTTATCTACGGCTCCCGCTTTAAAGAGAACTAAAGCCGCCGTCTTTTATAAGAAGGTCCTTACTAAAGCTACTCGCTATATTATCGATTCTAGTAATATATTAGTTCTCCCTCTTATCGTCCTTTATTTATATACGTATCGTTAACGTTTTTAAGGTTAAGCTTTTCGTTACTTTTAAGCGTATCTATTTTTAGTATATTAATACTTAGGGCCGCCGCCTTCTTAATACCTCCGTTATCCCGGGTTTATTCCGATATTATAAGATAAAGCCTAGTACCGAAAAGTATTTTAAGTATTAAACTAGTTACTCGTCTTACTTAATAGTTCGTCCCCCTTTACCCTTTTTCTTACCGATCCCCTATTAATCCCTTCTAAGTTTCTAACGAGTACTAGGAATACTTTAAAGCGGTTATTAGTTTATTTACTCGCTTCGAGGATAACCCGACCTTACTTACCCTTCGCTCCGCTTTCCTTTAGGCTTAAAATTCCTTAAAAAAAGATCTCCTTACGAAGGCTAAGTTCGCTACCAAGGTTAAAGCTATATACGCTATTACTACTATCTCCTACGGCTTTACTTTTACCTATACTCGCGTTAGTTTTAGTCCCGGTTATATTCCGACCTTCGGCGCCCCTTAGGCCGCTCCCGATATCTTTAATCTTAATATCGGTTTTTACTTTTTTTACTAGTTTACTACTTCTAATAGTCCTTTAGTTCGTCCTTTTATCGTTATCTATCCGTACTTTATTTAACTAACTTCCGTAGGTAGTTATAATCGTTAGCTATATCGAGCGTATTATATCTAGCGTTAATAGTTATCTTAACTTACTTTAGTCCGGCTTCGACTTTCTCTCGGAGCGCTTATTCCTTAAGGATATCGATAACGGCGATAATAGTTTTATTATCGACGACGATAAGGAGATTAAGTATAAGGAGGATAATATAAAGGAGGAGGATAATAAGGAGGATAATATCGTCTTAGGCGAGGTTTAAGGTTTTATCGTCGTCTAGTTACCTTCGGGCTTTACGTTTAACGCTTTCGGTTCGGAGTCGTATACGCCTCGTTCTCTCTTTACGATAATTTTCTATAGGCTAAATCCGGCGTTAAGTACCCGCGCTCTCGTCTTTACCTACTTTACTCTCCCTTATATTATATCCCTTTTTACTACTCCCTTCCTATTTTCGTTCCTTCCTTTTACCGCTCTCTTCCCTATCTTCTCCCTTTTCCTCCTCCCTCGTTATTTAATCTTATAAGGGCCTACCTATTCTTCCTCTCTCTCCTATACTCCTCGTTACGTTCCCCGACCTTCTTCTCCTTATCCTTATATCTCTCCTCGAACTCCTTTACTAGGGTATACTCCTTTAATCTACCTATCTTTAGTACCTAATCTATTACCTTTTACGCGGTATTTACTCGCGATAGTACCTCCCTTAATCCTTCCGCGTTTATTACCTACCCCCTTAGATTTAGTCTCTCCCTTCTTTCTTTCTACTACTCGTACCTAAGTATTAGGTACGCCGCTATCTCCTCCCTATATCCCTCGTTATACCTTAGTAACGTTATATTCGGTATATATATCTAATATAGGAATACGTTTAGGCCGATCGTATCTATTCTTATCTACGTTAGGAGCGAGTTTCTAACTTTAGATAATTTCTTATACCTTTCTAATAATTCCTCCTCTCCTTTTATAATATCTATAAGGTCCGCTACCTTCTTATACCGTAGGTTCCGTTATTACGCCTCCCTTATTTTCCTTATCCGTCTTATATACTACTTTTTTATCGTTAATAATTTAACCTCGAGTTACTACTATAGTAACGGCTAGGGTTTATCTAGCCCTAGGTCGTCCGGCCTATTACCTAGCCTTATATACTCCTTAATCTACTCTTTTATCTATTTAGCTTTCGTTAGGCCGTTATTTAGTAGTAGTCGCTTCGGCTATAGTTCTCTCCCTCTCCTCCTTCTCCTCCCTAGCGGCCTTACTTTTAGAATAGCCTTTACTCTCGGTCCGACCCTTTTTAGTAAGTTTGTTATCCCTATACTTTCTAACCTCCTTTCCGTATTTACAACTTATCTCGATAGCTAGATATCGATTAGTAGGTACTACGCCTCCGTCTCGATATTCCGGACCGGTACGGCTTTATATACTCCGACTACCGTCCGAAGGTATTTCGACTATATTATATCTATCTTCCTAGTTACCCCTTTCGGATTCCCCCCTAGCTCGGTAGGAGTATACTACGCGTTTACGTTATAGTAGATAACGTTACGGATTACCTTTATATAGATCTCCCTAGCTTTAAGTATCTTTACTCCCTACGTCTTACCGGCTAGTCTTATAAGCGCTAGGGCTTATATATCGAGCTTCCTTTTTACCTCCTTACCGTATACTTTAAAGTTTAGCTTACTATCGAGCTATACTCCGAGGAACCTTACTAAAGGGACGGGCGCTAGGCCGTCCTCCCTTAGCCCGAGGATACGGACCTTATCCTATAGTTACTCCCTCTTCCTTATAAAGTATAGAAGCTCGCTTTTCTTCGGATTATAGGTTATACCTACCTTTTTTACCTAGTTGTCGTATACTTTATATACTACTTCGAGCCTCCTATATACTATCTTCGTATTATATACTATCGTTAGTAAGTTCGTATCGTCGGCGTATCCTACTACTATTATACCCGTTATCGACTTAAGTCTTTCGTATAGTAGTATAATAAAGAGGATAAATAGGATTAACGAAAGTAGTAATCCCTATAACGTTCCCTAGGTAACGTATTATTCTAGGGCCGTCTTACTATCGAACCGGAGTTAGACTTTTCTTACTATAAAGTAGCTTTCCAGTTAATCGATTAGCTTCTTCTCGAATCCTTACTCTCGTAACGTATAAAATAGCTAGGTTTAGTTTACCCTATCGAACGCCCCGGTTATATCTAGCTATAAAAGCGTTACGATCCTACCTTTCCTTTAGGCCTCGTAGACTACGTTTACTACTACCCTAATCGTAATATCCGTCGATCTATACTTTCTAAACCCTATCTAGAGTTATAGGAATATTCCCGCCTTCTCTACTATATCGGCTAGTTATAGTACTACTAACGCCTTAATTACTTTACCGACTATATTAAGGAATACTATCGGCCGGTATACTCCCGCCTCTTTCTAATCCTCGATTATCTTCCCTAGCTTCCTAAATACGCTTATAATCGCTACTCGTTAGTCCTCCGGAAAGTAGCGGAGCTTAAAGCTTACCTCAGCGATTATAACTAAAGCTCTTAATAAGCGCCCTTCTTAATCGTATCCCTTAATAAACTTATTCGATAAGCCGTCTAGCCTTAGAGCCTTATTATTCCTAAGTCCCCTAAGGATCTCCCTTATATCGTCCTTAGTATTATCCTAGTTAATCTTAATAGTTTCCTTAAATAACGTTACCGGCTAGTCTTAGTCCGGTATACTATCCGTATTCGTATTTACCTTGGGGAAGAATCGTTTACCGAATACCTTTACCTTTTACTTATATATTTACGCGTCCTATAGGCCGTTTAGTATTATCTTAAACGTTAGTAGCGCTAAGGGGTCCGGCTTCTAATAGCTTCTTAACCTTACCTATCTCTCGATATTTTATATATTCTTTAGGTTTATCTCCCTCCCTACGATATCGAGCGTATTCCTTTATATCCTCCTCTTTACCGTTACTATTAGTCGGTCGCTCCTCGCCTTTACCTCTTTCCTCTCCTTTATAACGCCCTTTATCCTATATCTTCGCTATCTTCTTTCCGCCTTTCTTATTTCCTTAAGTATAATCTTAATCTCCTATATCTACTATATCGCCTTACTCCCCTTATTATTCTTTCTCCTTAGGACTACGTCGTTTATAATCTATTATAATTCCCCTATTAGCTACTTTACTACTCCTTCTAACTCCTCCGTCGTATCGATCCTCTCTAGTATACTAATTAGCCTCGCCCTTAGCCCTACCTTTAGCTAATCTATCTTTACCTAGCTATATCCCCCTATATCGTCGTATTCTTATATTCGGGGCGCGTATACCCCGACTACCGTTACTACTTATAAGGCGTAGTCTAAGCCTATATATCCTTCCGCTCCGTTATAGATAACCTTTATACCTTATATTACCTAGATATAGTCTATCGTTCCGTCCCTCTCCCCGGCCCTTCTTCCTCTCCTTATCGGTTCGCCTCTTAGTATATATAGGTTAAGGTTCTATATATTTATAAGCCGAAGTAGATACTTTACCGTTAGTATCGTCCTATCCTCCTTATCCTATATCGGATAGTATACGTTTATATCCCCGACGAGTATATCTCTCCCGGTTAATTCCCTATCGAGTAGGTCTTTAAGCGGTAACGTCTATCTATCTCTCCTATATTACTCCGAGTAAATCGAATAGATAGTTATCGCCTTTACCCCTTCCCTTATCGTTACTACCGTCTAGTTTATCCCCCCTTCCGTAATCTACGACTTTCTATCTATCTCCTTACTAATATATATCGCCGCTCTCCCTTTAAAGAAAACTATATCGTATCTTCCCCCTCTTAAGTACCGTAGGGTACTTATTCTCGCGTCCTATAGTAACTCCTATACCGCTATAACCTCGTACCTCTCGCTATTCTCTAACGCTATATCTAGTTTATTTCTATTATTATTAATATTCTAGTAGAGTATTTTAATAATATCTATTATTAGAACTATATCTATAGCTATATCCCCGGTACTACCTCTTCCGCTTCGTCGTTATCGATCTTTATTCTCGCCGCTCCCTTACTCCGCGTTCGTATATATAGTATAACGTACTTACTTAAGTCGTTACCGTTCGTTCTTCCTATCTTTATTAGTACCGAGGAAGTAGTAGGTTTACCTTTCGTCGGCTTCGTAATACTTATAAACGCCGCCGCCGCGTTTACGGCGTTCGCCCTTTAAAGCCTCGTCTAGACTTTACTACCTACTACCGCGGCGTTTACGTTAATTCCCCTCCCTACTTTTATCCTTTTACTTACTCCGTTTATCTAGGCCTTAAGGCGTTATCGCTACTATTACTATTATTACCGTTCTTATTACTATTACTATTCCTATAGTTATTACTAAGCTTATCTCTACTATCGCTATTCTTCGGTTTATCGTTCGTATCGCGGGTTATATATCGGTAGGCGCGGTATCGTTCTCCCTCGTCCTTCGAGCGGGATACTCGAATACTACGTTAGTCGCCCTAGGTATCTCTCCCTTACCCTCTTCTTATATTCCTTCGCTACCGGATATTTTATATTAAACGCCGGGTATCTACCCTTATAGTTAAGGTACGACGGTCGGAACGTCGCCGGCTCTATCCTAACCTTATATAGTACCTCCCTTATCCTAGTATCGGGGTAGTCCGAGTATACTACTATACCGTATAGTATATATACCTTCCTCTCCGTATAGAACTTCGCCTTATACCCCTACTTATTATAGTTAAAGTACTAATTAGCTTTTACGTCCCCCTCGAATCTCTCGTACGGGTACTATCCCGTAGCTAGGTATACGCCTTTTTACGTTAGTTTAACTACATCCTATAACTATACTACCTCCGTTAATAGCTATATCGTCCTTATTAACGTCCTATCGGCGTTCTTACTATCCTTCCCTTTTACTACGACCCTCTCTAATACTACCTTATTCGTTATCTCGAGGTCGAACTTTAGTCTTACCTTATCTTAGTCGATATATTTTATTATAGTCCCGCGGTCTAATCCCTTAATAATTACCGTAAATATCTTCCTCTTAATTTAAACTCCTACCCCGGGGAAGTACTTCTTTACCTACTTACTCTTCTCGGGGTCGTTATATTACTCCTAGGTCGCTTTATCGTCGAAGACTAATACGAATCCTCCGTTAAGGGAGAGGTATCGGCCGGCCTTATACCTGTTAACGTCCTCCCCTCTTTCCGTCTCCGTTACTTTATTAAATTCGCCTACGATATCCGTAACCGACTTATTCGTAAAATACCCCTTTAACGCTGTAAGAGTAATCTCCCTTATAACCTTACTCGGTACTATATACTTTTTAATACCGGTTAACGTATATACTATAGTATTACCTTTACTTCCTACCGTAGCCGTAACGATAACGGCCTACGACCTAGGCCTTATCGGTACGCCTACGACTCTTATTCCCTTCGCTTATTAGCCTATAATAGCCTCTTTAATCCTTTTTAATCTCTTATCTATCGTATCTAGCTTATTATCGGTTATTAAGGTATATATACTCGGTATAGTAGTAGTATTCGGTCGCGTTTTATTATAAAAATATCTAAAGAGGTTATTAGCCTTTTAGATTACCTTAGGTAATATCTCCTTTACTACTATATTAGCGAACTTTTCTATTAATATTTTTATTCTAGTATCCTTCCTCGTTAACTCCTTTATCTCGCCGAGTATATTCCTCTTCCGTAGTATAGTCGTACCGCTCGATTACTATCTCGTTACGTATACTACGTTCGTATATTAGCTATCGGCTAACCTAGGGTCGGGACTACGTTCTAAGCTTCTATCGCTATTATCGGTAGCGCCGGCGTTTTACCTTCGATACGATATCGCTAGGAGGGGGAATCGACTACGCTAATTCCAATATAATTAGTCTCGTTCGTTTTAGATGTAATTTCGAATATTAGGGGGGGGTTCGGTATTTTTACGACGCTTTTAATAAGTTAAGTATTAAGCTCGATACTTTTAAGATAAACGTAGGCTTTATTAATAATAAGGTTAGTTAATTTATAAGCGTTATTAAGTAAATCGTTAACTCGGTTAGGGATATTTAAAGTAATATAGGATCTAAGAAGGGAGATAAGTATACTACCCCCGCCGACTAGGAAAGGTATACCGAATCGTAACCTTTCCCTATAAGAAGCTCCCTTTATAGATTATCTATATAGGAATAGACTTTATACTAGTTTAACTTAAATTAAAACTATAAGTATAATTAAGAAGACTTACTAAGCTTCGAAGACCGCCCTTACGAATGTAACCGTAACTATAGAGATTATAACTACGGAGACTGTAACTACGGAGACTACGACTACGGAAACCGTAAACGTTATAGAGAGTAGACCGAGGATATAACGTATACCGTAGCTACTATAGTAGATGGCTAGTTTTATATTAAAAGAGAGGACGTTAAATAATTCGATCCCTACTATAAGGACCCCGACGATATTAGTATCGTTTATAAAGGTAGGAATATAATCTTTACGGATATATTCTACTTTACCGATAAGCTTCGCTCCTTTCTAGAAGATAAAGATATTACGTTTACCGCTAAGAAGTAAATACTATTTATATTTTAAACCCTATTATCCGGACTAATAATTATCTAGTAGAATAACGAATTAATAAAGTAGATAAGAGTATTCTTCCGTAAACGTAGCCTTAAGCCTGTAATAAAAGCCCTCCGTATAAGATTTACCTTAGACTTAGCTATAACTACGAATAAGTTTACCGAGGTAAGGCTCTCCTTTAAAGATATCGCCGAGAGTAATATAGCCCTCCTTTAATTTATCTAGAGAAAGTTAAGATACGCTTACGCTATAGGAATCCTAGATAATAAGAATATAAACTAGTATAGTACTATAGTCCAGATCTAGTCCTCCCTTAACTTAAAGATTAAGTAGTATCTATATACGCTTTAAGCCTCCGAGGTACTATCCGACTATATATAAAAGGTAAAGGAAAGTAAGGCTATCTTCCTCGCTACTATTACGGAACGTTACCTTAATATCGTTAATAATAAAGCGTTAGCTAAGAAGGACAACCGTAAGCGAGATAAGTCCTTCGATTATTATAGCTCGCGATACTCCGACTTACGTTACGATACTTACGATAACCGGAATAACTACTAGTAAAACTAAGGCGACCGCCGCGATCGTAATAGCCGCTATAACTATAACTAAGACTACCGTAATCGCCTATACGAGTATAATAAGGACGAAAAACGCGATAACGTTAATAAAGGAGACGGCTAAGACTACCGTAACGGAGACCGCCGAGGTAATAACCGTTACTATAACGAAGGCCGCTATAAGGATTACCGAGACTACTATAATAAGGATAAGAAGAGGGACTATATCTACTTTACTAAGAGTAAAGATAATAAGTAATCCGTGGATAAAGACTTAACGTCCGAACGCTCTTTAGAAGAAGACTCTACCTTTCTCGCTATAGCCGTTATAAATCGCTATCTTATATACTATAAGTACTATAAAACGTTTATTATAATAACTAGGATCTATATATATATTAAGACGTATTTATTATTTAAGGTAGTACTATATAAAGGACTATATATATCGTCGCCGAATAACCCGTCTAGATAGACTTATAACTACTACTAAAAGGAGATACCCTTACGTAATAAGCTTTTCTATTATCTTAAGCTTTACGAGGATGTTAAGTCGGGTTTTATTTACCTTTACGAGTAGCTAGAGATAGTATACCTAGTAAATAAGGTTAGCGTTATAAAGATATAGCCCCCGAAGTTTTTTAAAATTATTAACGCCCTTATAGATTTTCTATAAAAGGTAGATAGTAACTTAATATCTAGCTATACTTACCTTTAAGTTAAAGCTAGAGCTTTAGTCGATACTAGTAATATCGAGATATACTTCGACCCCGGAGTAAGCCGGTTATATATCGATAAGGGCCTACTAGTAACTATAATATATAAAGTCGAGGACCGCGTTAAAGGGGCGTAAGGACTATATAAGGCCTATATAAAGCTTTTATAATAGGTAACGTTTAACTTTTACTTATTAGGACGAAACGACTAAGGCGAACCTACGCTCGTTAAGTTTACTAAATCGGCTTAGGTTATAAACGATCTTCCGGTAAGTACCCTCCTAGGTAATAACTTCCTAAACCTTTTCGAGGTTAATATTAACTATAGTACTAATATAATTACCTTCGGTAAGATAGGCGGCTTTACGGTTAACTTCGAGGTTTAAGTTAAGTCTAAGTTGTATGTAAGGAAGGTTAAGACTTAGAAAAAGGTAGTCCTATTACCTAGGGAATTTATATATATTCCTATTAACTATAAGCTAGTACTTAATAATCGGAGCTTTAGCTTTAAAGTAAAGTATAATATAATTATATACTCGGTACTTAACGTTAAGTTACCTATAGTAGTACTAGTAGTTAATAATATATAAGGAATATTAACTATTTCTAAGAATAGCTTTATCGGTAAAATTAAAGAAGTTACTAATAGTAGTTACTTCGTAGCCTTATAAAAGTAAGTAATTAAGTTATTTACGGTTAAGCTTACTATTATAGTAGTTTAACCCTAAGGAGTAGTAATAGCTATAATAGTAGGAAGCCTTAGCGAGCTAGCCGTAGCTTTAGGTAGTATTAACGCCGAGTTTTATCTTACTAATATCGTAAAGCTATTAAAGACTTATATAATAGTAGTACGAAAGGTAACCCCCGCGTTAAATACTACGGAGTATACTTTAGTAACCCTAATCTCTAACTAAGTCTTCGGAATCGTATAAGTATCCGGTAACTTTAACGTTATAAGCGGCGTCTTTTCTACTAAGTAAGACGACCTAGATAACCGCCGCCCGCCTTACGAACTAGAGAAATATTTTACGCTAGGCTTTAAGATAAAGGTAAATAGCGAGGTAGTTACGGAGGAAGGAGTTTATATTTACGCTAAGGACCTTACGGTAGCGAAAGTACTCGTTAATATAATTAAGGATTTCCCCCGTATCTAAGTTAACGACTATTAAATCGATATCCCCGAAGAAGAGATAATAAAGGTCCCTTTCGTCGAAAGATAGTAAAACTATAAAGTT
Organism: Podospora conica; assembly: GCA_030685255.1. NCBI lineage: Eukaryota > Fungi > Ascomycota > Sordariomycetes > Sordariales > Podosporaceae > Podospora > Podospora conica. The sequence continues at coordinate 250 of MU839469.1, read as the reverse complement.
AGCTCGAGGAGCTACCTACTTAGCCGTTACGATAGAAAAGCTTTCGACGAGATCTTCGGAGAATTAAACTAATAAGGAAAACTAAAACTTATAAATAAGGTAACCCTTTTTACTTATTTAGTATTCGTTATATAAAGGATAGTTTACGGTAAGGCTAAAAGTTAAGTAGTAATCGATCTTAAGATACTTAATAAAGTCGTAGTTTTAAATAACTATTTACTCCCTTTATAGTTAGAGATTATAACGTTAA